>VYZS01017122.1:30599-66212 GCA_013400695.1 Neodrepanis coruscans
AGAGAGACCAGCACTATTTCCAGAGCATCCTTATCCCAACACAGGCCCTGGGAAACTTAATTTTTCTGTTTTGTTTGCACTTTATTTGTCGGGTTTTGTGTGTGCACGAAATAAACTGTGATATTTGTGTGTTTTCTTCATTTTGGGGTGTGTCTGTGGCTTCTCTCAGAATCTCTTGTCCAAAATCGCTAAATTTGTGGTAAAACCACGACAATGGTATATACAAATAAAAATTAAGTATTTTGTTTGTCTTAAACTGAGTGTTATTATTATTGGATACCAGACTGTAAACAAAGGGAAGTATTTCTTTTCCCACAAAAGAGAATTTTTACAGGATTTTTTTTTAGATACAGCAAGTGTAAGGTAACTTCAGCTGTGGCTATTATATATATAATAACTTCAATTCAAATTCTAGATCAGAAAATTCCTAGAAATTTCTAAAAATCTTTCCACTGATTGCTGAGGAGATAAAATGAGCTAAAGATCAACATTGTTTGTTCTTATACTCTAATTTTAGGTTAGTAGACACTCCTAGACAAACAGCTTGCTATGCCTATGATCTGTCTGGGTTTTCTTTCTTTCTTCCTGACCTACCTGTCCTGTGTTAAGAGGTAGATTATAATTCTTATAGGAAACAAGGTGGTAGTGGGGGGTGGAGATGTAAGTAGCTGTCTGGGTTGGTTATATAAACCATTCTCCACACTTGCCATGTGTAACCTTCCTGATAGCGTGTGATGGTTGGTGAACACATGTGCCACAATTCACCATATGCTTTCTTTCAACCCTATCCAACAAATTTACCTGAGTGAAAACCTCTGAGAATATCTGCTCTTTTCCAATAGCATCATGTCATGTGCTAATTTTAATCTTGGGAGTTAATCTACAGTATGCCTTCTTCTATATATATTCCATTTTTTTTCAGATCATTGTTTGAAGTGATAAATACCTCAACTGAAAATGTAGCATGGACTTGAATTCTTGAACACTGCTTTGCCTCTTACCTTCTGTACCACAGCTGAAGCTATAAATGATCTGGCTCATTTCCACTGCCTGACAAACCGAAACTGGAGTGGAGATGTCACTAGCCACTAACCATATGCAAGACTGAGAGCATATGAATACTGAAAGTGGTAATAATCCACAGCAAAATAAATGGAAATCACTAGTATATTTTTCAGGGCATGTTCTGTATCAATTTCTAACTCTTCCTATTGAAAATTAAATTTCAAAGAAGTTCTCCTAGTAAAGTGTAAAAAAAAATGGGAGGGGGTGGAAATAGCACAGATAGCTGTTATTTCTATATTCTAGAGTTTTACTTTTCAAGTCAGCTATTTCTGTGAACCAAGTTAGAGCTGTCAGGAAGTATTCTCCCATGAAACACAGATATCAGGAGCCCTTGCCAATGACTCCAAGTGATTAATGTATGTGGGACTATTTCATAAGCAAATGCAAATTATGATCTACTTGACTGGTTTGCCACAAATTACTTCTTCGAAGTTGTCTTTCATATCTTAGCCTTCTGTCTTTGTGTAAGAAAAATCTGCTGTTTGAAGAAAACTGGCTCTAAATGCTGTAAGTTCAGGTCTTCTCTGCTGTCAAATATGTCAAATATGATTAGTCTTATTTTTCATATAGTCATTTGATTATCATACTTACTGCTTTTGTCCATTGATTTATTGATTTAGGGGTTATAAATACTAATTACTTATGGTGCATGCTTTATCCTTTAAAATTTTCCATTGATTTTTGCTAGATTTATGAAACAATTTTAAATATTTTGACCGAGATGGAGTAAGAGGTTAATGTTAAGTGTTAATGTTAATGTTAAGTACTCATTGCAGTAAACTGACAAAAAAATTCCCATTAATATCAGAAAGTTTTCACCCAAAACTTATACATACTTTGGGCAGGATTCATTAAGGGTCTATGAGTCAGACAAGATATGCCAACTGAGTCATCTCATCTTTACTTCCTACATGAACAACCCAGGGAGAACAGCTCCTGGTAGAATTGATCTGGCACTAAGAGCTTCTGAGATAGGGGTGAGCTTGCCAGTATGAAAATGCCTTCCTCTTTCCTTTAATGATGCAGGATTCATAGACAACAACTTTAAACTAAATGCCTATATTTACATGTCTAAATTCAGAAGAAATGAATGAATGAATGAATGAATGAATGAATGAGTGAATGAATGAATGAATGAATGAAAGTTAAGCAAAATTAGTCCTCCTTAACATCAGAGTACTCACAGAATCAAATCTTTCTTAATATCTATGCATATTTACATCTTAAATTTTGGCTAAAGGGGAGGGGGGCACAGCAATTTTTTTCATTATCTTGGAAGGTTATCAATGAACAGAATCATTCATTAAAGCCCAACAATTTTACCATGTAGCAAACAGTAGGTATTAACTAACTTAAAGGATAACTATTATGAGAATGTGTGTATAGCATTATACATACACCTTGTGACACAAAAGCCTCACTTCTGTCACTGGAAGCTTTCAGGTAGTTGAGTCAAAAAGGCAAGAAGCCAAGACTGAAGATGTCAGAAAAAGATAGAGTAGAGGGCATGGATAAGGAAAGTTAGAGCAAAGAAAGCCTGAGTGTTAATTTATAGAACACTATTTCAAAAGAATCAGCCAGAGGATTTCATATGCTGGCCCTATGAAAATGCAAGTAAGCTGACTCTCACAGCAAGCAAAAAACTACCTTGAATTTACAAGATCTCTAAAACATCTGTAGAAACAAATTCCTGCTATCCTAATGCTCTAAGGTTGTTTATGCACTAAAATGTACCTGTTTACTTTTCCTTATAATACAGAAAAAAAAAAGAGAAATCTAATAGTCATTTTTTTTTTATCTTAAGAAAGGACACTATGCCAGTTGACAGTATATAATTGAAAAAGTATTTTAAGGAGTTTCCTTTTGGACTGGAATGGCGGGATATCTTCTCGGATACACTTTTCTTCCAGAAAAGTGATGGACAGCAGTTATCAGTCAATCAGAAACTGAGTCTAAGGAAGAACCAAAAAAGAGGTGAGTTCTGACTGAAGGAAAGGAAAAGAAAACAGCAGAGATCCTGCCCTGAGATCAGCATGGCTCAATGAGCTTCCCCATCCTGCAATAATTACTGACCTTGCTTCTCACCATGCAGTTGCCTCCAACCTCCAAAACAGAGGTGCCTGAGCTAGTAAGATGCTTTCATTTAAGTGAGGTGAAGAGGGCCAGACACAGGCCTCACAGCAAAGACCCTGCAGCTGCTCTCAGAGCCTCTGTGTGTCACCAGCCTGTAGCCAGGTGCTTGGGTGATAACTGTTTTAAGGGGTACTGCCAGTGAGATTTCTCTAACGCTGCTCCAAAATCAGAGATAAAAGCCTCAGTGACAAATAATTTTTGCTTTCTTGGTAATGGTAATATGAAAAGTGAAATGTAAGAGCTTATATTTGTTTTGAGGTTGCTGATGTGGATTTAAACTGTTTGCTACCACAGAGGATGGACTTAAGGCACCTTAAGAAGAGAGAGACATTGTTTTCCCTATATATAAGTCTTAGAAATCTCAGGAAGTAGTATAGACTCTACACTAAAAAATGTAACCAAAATTAACATATAAAAAAGTAATATTCTGTGTAACCTTTGTATCAGATTCTGCAATTATATTGGGAATTCAGGTTTCTTTTCCTAAACTCTACATAAGTGCTATAGAAAGTGCTAAGGTAGATGGGTTGCTTATCAGTACCTTTTTTTCTGCAAAACATATAGTGGTTATAGTGTTTTTATGCAGATTTCAATTAGTTTTTTGAAAAGCCATTGTTCTGTTGATATTAAAAAAGAAAAATAAGCTGTCTAATCTCATCCTGTGTAATGAAATTACTTTTATTTTGCTAAATTATGTGCATGTACAATGTGTTTAATTCAGGAAAATTAATTCAGCATAATACCTATTCCATTTACATTAGATGCAACCAGCTGCCAGAGAAGTAGCAAAAATCGAGAGACTAATAGAATAGTGAGGATAATACTCTTTAATGCCTTTTTTATGGATTCCACAAATCCTCTTGATATCTTCATGTGAGAAGAAATCTACATGATACTACAGGCTCTGGCAGAAATTGCTGCATAAGCTAAGTATTGGCCTGTACCTGACTTCTGAACTGCAGAAAGGCTGTATTTCATTTTCTCATTTGAAAAAAAAAATAATTGTTTATCATCTTTACAAATTGGAAGGACTTGTTCACCCTTAATAAATAGCAAGTTTCAGTTTCACCTCTAGAAATTAGTGTAAATGAGATGTTCCACTCAATTCTGATCAAGACAGATAAGTTTTTCTTTTGATGATCTGTGATGTTCAAAGAGCACAGTAGAAATAACATAGATTTCTACACATCTCTTCTTAACTTTATTTCAGCAGAATTATTGAGAAGCATGTGTTTTGTCTTATATCTTCCATTTTGGTACATTTATAGTCTGTTTTTCTTTAGATATGAAGAGTCCACCAACTCAGAATCACAGAATATTTAAGGTTAACTTTTCAGTTTCTCTAAGGATGGATACTCTGCAATATCTCTGGGCAACCTTTGAGAGGGTATGGTCACTCTCCCAGTAATTGTGTTTCCTGATGGTCACATGTAGCCTTCTGCCTTTCAGTTTTTGCTCATTACCTCTTATCCTGCTCCTGGGCACCACTGGAAAGTGCCTGGCTTCATCCTCTTTATCACTTCCCTTCAGGTATTTGTATACATTAATGAGATCCTCCTTGACCCTTCTCTTCTCCAAGCTGAGATGTCCCATCTCTCTCAATTTTTGCTTGTAGGAGATCTTCTCCAGCCCCTTAATCACCTTCATGACACTTCATTGGATATCTACAGTAACTCCATATCTCTCTTGTTTCGAGGAGCCCAGACCTGTACATGACACTCCAGCTGTAGCCTCGCCAATGCTCGGTAGAAGGGAAGGAGCACTTCCTGTAACCAGGATACTACTAGCTTTCTTAACACTAACCTAAGAACCTTTCTAATAGCTGTTTGATCATTCTTTGATAAATGCTTGGGTTATGCTGCTTTTACTTCATTGCTGTTTGTTTCAGATAAAGGGAAGTTATGGCATTGCAAATAACTTAAAACACAAATTTAAATTCTTTTAAGATTCCTTGTTTGAGAATGGACATCACTCAAGTAATTTTCTTGTCCTTTGTGTTTCTTTCCAGTATGTCATCCCAAGAGTGACACTAAATAGGTAAAGAAGGCATTTTGTAAAGACTGTAATTATGATTTGTTTCTGGATGCATGTAGGTAAATTAAACACATAGCAGATAAAGCACATCAACAAACCGTGCCGCTGTTCTGCAAATGTGAAAGACTTACAATGATGTCTCAGGTGTTCAATCACTGTCATATTGTTTGTAGAAGTTGAAAGCCACAGTTATGCACATGCAGTATTCGACTGTAGCTTGCATATGAATGAAATGTTGATTGATAGTCTAGATTCATTAGAAGAATTGGTAACTACATGTTTTTACATACCTCCAGTTCATTTCTAATGATGAAAACACACTCTGTGTTTATTGCTTTAATGCAATAAAATTCTAAGTAATTTGTACAGGCAACCGACATAGAGATTATAATAAGGTAATTTTTAAAGGAATACTTTTAAGACATTAGAGCTTTAAAGGTTCAACAGAACAATGAAAAACAAAGCTTTTGGCTTTTCCTAAAATAAGGCTGTTATGCATTGTTATGAAGCAATCGTCATCAAATGATGTGTTATGTGTTCATTCTACTGTTCTCTATAATTATGATCCCAATTAAACCTCAAAAATTGTTACTGTCAGCTTAGGACATACGAAGCTGAAAAGGCAGTTTAGAGTGCAATGAATTTGCTTCTTATTGAGACTGGTTAATCATAGCCAGCTGCAGTTGATCTATCTGGAAATCTCACACATTTAGGAAAATATCACCAAGTTGATTCACTTAATTTTGGAGTTGTTTTTGCAGTTACATTTTAGCCATCTCTGTGTTTTCACAGATTCCTCTTTCGAGCAATCTTAAATGTCTACCTTCCTTCCCTATCTTTGTCCAAACCATCATGAGTAGATTGCACCTTTTCTTAAGCATTTTTTAATGCAGTTGGAAATTCTTTATAAACACATTTGGACTGTTGTATTGTTATAATTAAAGGGACACTTCCAAATCCATAGAAGTAAGATACAAAGTGTTAACTTTACATCTACAAATTAGATCTTGGACTCAGAAAATTTTAATTTGAAATTCTCTCCCATAATATTATAAGACAAAGTTCTGAATTTATAGAATTAAAACATTTTCCTCAAGATTCTGAAATTCATATCCTTGGAGTTTGATATACAAAACTTTAGTGCTTTAGTTGATACTACAGTACAGTGTGTGGTCATATACAAAAATATTTAGATTATATTCTAACTACGAATTCTTATGAAATAATATATTAAATTTTGTTCTTTCATTGGTTGGTCCAATTAAAATTTTTGATTTAATACTTGAATTAATGGTGATTTGTACTTAGGTGAAGGAGAACAGTGTTAAGCATTCAATACAAGCATTGTATGTTCCAGTGTTATTTATTTTAACTTCAGTAAGGGCATAAAATTTCATATCACAATTATTTCTGATTCCAGAAAGCAAGTGCATTTCACTATTGTGTTTGACCTCTCCTGTAGAATCTTGACTGGTTAGTGGGTGAAGGATTCAAGCACTTGACACATATCAGAAACTACTTTCTCTATTGAATTTAACTCTGCAAGTTTTGAGTTTGTAACATTTGACATTTATTACAACAAAAAAGCTGTGTCATGTTTTCTTGCCTTCAGTTACTTATTCCTTAACCGATCACTGAACTGTAGGTCTTTGTGCCTGGAAGAGTGAGAGAAGTACGGGCTATGAGAAATCGTGAAAAATATTCTCTCAAAAAGTAAGTTTTTTTAAAAAATACACCATAAAAGTTTAGTTTTTGTAAGGTGTGAAAGGCCACTACACACTTCAAATTGATTTCCATTGCTACTTGAAAGTTTAATAAATAGACCATTCCCATAAATGCTATGTCACTGCCATTGCAATATGCATTTCTGAATGTAAGATAAATTAATTTTTTTCACATTCACTTTTTTAAAAAAATCAGGGACCTTAAGAAATAGCATCTATTTGTCAACTACAGAACTTCATTTGAATTTCCTGTGTTATACTCAATACAGCTATGCACTATGCATATGTGAGAATATGTAAGGAAGTGAGAGTCTAAAGTGCATGTCAATAGGAGGTAGAGAAAGGAATTAGAGGCACAGTAATGTCAGGAAAACAGGCAGGAAAGAGACAACATATTCGTGAGCATTTAGGTTGAAAAAACCTGACCCTCACAAGTCTGCATGAGAATATGAATAATTCCTCAAAGTCTGTTGTCATTAAATTTAGACCTAAGATAAGACTTAGGTGTTTAATTCTGTACCTGAGAAATATCTTCAAGAAAGTATTAAAAAAAAATGAAATAGTGAAATTCTAATTGCATTATAAAAATGGGATTTTTTTAGACAATTTTACCTGGTAAATCACAGTGTCAAAGTACTCCAGCATTCAGCAGTATTTAGAACCTTGAATTTTACGTCACTTTTTATCTGTGTTTAGCAGCTCGGCTCAACAATTTCACCTGAACTGATAATTTAATCAGGAGTTTTTTTCCAAAATCTCCAGTGGTAGATGTGTTCCTGAAGAGACATGTGAGATCTTCCATTTTAGAAGTGGTGTCTTTTTGCATTTGACTCTTTGTTTTTTTCTCTTTCAATTCACTTAAAATTGACAATTTTATGGCAACAGCCACAAGCTTGCTCTCCTGGTTTTCTTTTTCACTATATACATCAAATATTATTCCAGTTTTTATAACATGGTAGACACTAAAAAGACTATTTTCAATCTGGTTGTTAGCTTTTCCACTTCTGTTAAAATAAATTCGTCTGATAGTTTTGAAATTCAGAGCATTATTAGTTGTTGTTCAGTATTTTAAATATAGCCCTAAGCTTCTGTCACAGAGAAAAAAATACCCTGAGTTCCCAAATCTGAAGTGTAGTGCAATCAGTATCACAGTGATGGAGGACTCCATGTCACAGTCCCTTAAAGAGAAGAGCTAGGTTCCAACATCAGTAAGAAAGTTAATTTCAAAGTATAAGTAATTTTTACCTCCTATACATTTATCAGTTTTAGTGACAATGTGCTGTATCATCTGATGCAAAATACAGTAGTAAAAGTATCTTCACCCCAAAACATGAAGGCCATAAATCTGAAAACTTATTCAAATTTCGAATCTAAGACATGATCCAAAATTTTAAATTGGGATTATTTCATAATCTGCATAATGACCATAGCATGGTCATTACAATTTATCCCACTGCATGCAACAAGCTCAGTGAAGTCTCTGACTGAAATAGAATTTGTATATGCTCCTTATACATGCTCATGCATGTATATGCTCCTTTTTGCTCATAAATTAATTACAAATCATTGCAAATGGTACTTGGATTTCCAGGCATACCTCATCTGTGTTCTTAACTGCAAATATCAGAATCCAACTACAAGAATTTTTATGATCCTGCTTTTATTTGTACCTTTTTATTTTTACATGCTATGAAGACAAATATTTTCCAGCAAAGAGAATAGCTCTAGAAATTATCAAGGTTTTACTGTAATTCAAGAATCTGCAATTGTAATGGAAATAACTGAAAACTTTTGAAAATAAGTTTGTCATATTTTTAATCCATTCTAACTACCTTCTAATCCAAAATATCTCATTTATTGCTTTATGGAAAATAAAAGGTACATAAATAACCTTTTTTGTTACTCTTAAGAGAGTTGCAAGAAAAATTTGCAACAATTTATCCTGATGTCTTTCTTTGAAAGTAACTAAATATGATTATTGAAGACTTTTTTTCACAGTTATTAGTGTGTATTTTTGTAGGAATATAGAACACTCTTTTTCACTATGCAGTTCTGTTTATAAGCATCTACATAAAATACCATACAAGATATACATAAGTATTTTTAAAGCTATATGTTTATTTATCTCAATTCTTTTAGAAGGATCCAAACTATACATCCCTTTTTCTAATCCAATAGAACTAGAGGCAGAGGGATAGAGGCTATTGACACATTCTTCTTGTGGGCAATAAATGGCACAGACAGAAAGTTAAAGTGTTGGAGCTATTTGAACAAACCCTGACTCAGTTTCGAGGGGGCAAACATTTTAAGAGCTGCTCTGATCCTGTAAATGTGTAGTTTTGGTACACCCCTCAGTCCACCAATCGTGGTTGGACAGTAGCAAGCATTACTGGAGATGAGTAAGGAGGATTCCAAACTCAGCCTTCTTTAAGATTGAAACCTGGCTGCTGTAATGCTAACTCGCTTTCTGAAAAAAAACAGAGTGAAAAGGTAATTAGCCTATTGTGCTTTCTCTCTTCCTCTCTTCTGTGTGTTGTTAGGCCAGAAGAATACATCAAAGGTAATACTTATGCTCAGTGGACATTGTTTTGCAGATGAAACCCCCGGCGAAGTCCTGTGTCCATGCTGGACGCTGAAGCTGCAGACACAGGAGCAGGAGGGAGGTGTTCAATAACAGATTTCACCATGATTACCCCAGACTGCTCCTTCTTCTGGAAATGAGCAGCATTTCCTGACAGGTAAGAGCAAGTGATACTCTTGATGGGGGTGAAGTTTTCAGTTCATTCCTGCTGATCACATTATTGCCTGTTCTTGTCTTATTACTGCTGTTGGGGCGAGGATAAATTGTACATGCAGGTTTCTACTCCATTAGCTGATCCCGTAAATAGAGACCCACCAATGCCTGTGAAAGTCAGGAATGTAGTTGTGTAGGGTTAGTAGCAGGCTAGAGTGTCAGAGACAGATATAGTAAATTACTTAATATAAGCTTTCTGCCACTTACAAATATTCTAGTGTAACATATTTATATACAATTACAAGCATAACATACTGTAGCTTTTTATAATTTTCTAGTCCCTTGTCTGCAAAGTCAAACTGGTTTTAACCTTCTTCCTTGTGCAATTAACTTTTTTTTTTTTCATGAATGAGTGGTTTAAAAATAAACAATTTGGGAGAAAAAACATAAAAAATTTCCTCAGTTACTGCAATGAGGGGTTTTGATATTACAGAAATATTTGCAGTAAAAAAGATACTGAGGACATCTTGCAGAATTATTCATACGTAACTAGCATAATTTAGAGAGAAAATAAAAACAGTCTATCTAAACAGACCCATTACTAATGGATCTTCTATCCACACTTTCTCTCACACAGATGATCATATTTGAAATTATGGGATCTATATATGTTGATAGAGGTTGTTCTTTCTCAAAGGAAAAGTACTGCTGCCTTTACAAGCAATTAGTTTTAGCATGGAGTTGATGGAACAAATGAAGCCATCTGTCTGCATTTACCACCATCAAACCACAAGCAAAACGACAGCAGATTGATGCTTCAGCTGGCTTCAGAATTCACCCACCACTCTGTTTCTGGGCATAACCCAAAGGCAGATGTTACTCCTTCCCCGTGCAAGCTTGCTTGTCATGGGCATCTAAGCAAACCTTCCTACTGCTTCACCAGGCTGAGACAAAGCGCTACCTGCTCCCTTAACAGAGGTCCTGAAACTTACACAATGGCAGAAGCTTACAAGTGACATGATGGCAGTTATTTACTATCATTTATTTAAGCTAGTTTTAGACCACAGATAGAGCTTGCATCTGTCTTAAAGTCAGGCATTTATAGTGGGTGAAGCAGGTGGCTCAGTATAGAAGGCAGCAAAGAAGCCCAGTCAGTACAATCTGTTTATTTGCTTGGTTGAGGCAGGTTTTATGTTCTTTCTGTAAGAGAAATTATTTTATGTCTCCATCACGTACTATATTTTAACTTCCGTTTAATTATGGAGAGTATAATGAGCATTAAACATTCTTTTCTGCTGGAGAATAATCAGAGTTGTTCAGTGTGAGAATACTGTGAGAAAGAAGTGCACTGTTACTACTGTTGTATCTGTCTTTCTATTTAGGGGATAAACTTTATAAAAAACCCGTAGTATCAATGGAAACTGCTAATTACCACCTTGATATGTAAACAATCCCACTTAAATCCAAAAAGGAGAAAAGTTAAACTTTCAATAAGAAACACATATGACTTCAAGGTCATATATACATTATAAATGGGTACATTTGAAAATTCACCTTTCTTGAAGTTGTAGGTTGGATGAGTTTTAGTTTCTCTGGTAATGCCCTGGTGATAGAAAATTGGAAAATAAAAAATACAAATGCTTTGATTTTAAACCTACTTGAAAATAATCCGTTTTATTTAAAAAGAAAATAGAGAAATAATCAAAAACCCACATACTCACAACTTTAAACTGGAGGCTTTATTTTAACAATTGTTGTATTAAATGTCATTGTGAAGACCTTCAGTTTGCTTGATGTATACTTGCACCTTGATGTCACTGACACTGAATTTTTGGGACTTTATAAAACTTTTCAATGTTCTGCCCAGAAAACAGGAGTTTAATCACAAAGTGACATCTGGAGTAAGAATTCTTCATTTTGAGCTGATGCTGAGGTGCAAGATATCATAATACGCTTTAGGTTTTTATGTTGAAAAAAAAATAAATTTTATTCTTGCTTTAAAAAGGCTACTTTTACTACAGGATAAAGCCTGAGCCAAATCATTTGGGAGAGGTAACTAAAAATTAAAATTTGTAATTGAGTTATTTCAGAATAGGTTGGACCTGTTGATATCTATGGTCTTTTCCAACCTTGTTAATTTCGTGTGTATTCTGTGTGTAATATATTAAAAGCCACCCAAAAATGTTGCAGTAAACCAAGACTAAATTGGAAGCAAAACCAGATATAATAAAATTTAAAGAAGAAATACAAACAAAAGGAGGAGGATATTTACAGCAATAAACTAAAGCTGGGAACTCAGAAAATTGACAAACTTTCTAGAAAAACATAAGGACCTCTACAGATAGATTTAGGGATAAAATATGTTTCAAAGAGCCTGAAAAAAAAAAAAAAAAAAAAAGAAGCTGATGTGAGTTGTATTGATCACAATTTTGCTTGATAAATCAAATCCGGCTGATCAATGAGACCTGGCAAGATCAACCCTTTCATAAACTCTGAAGAAAAGAGTAACAAACTGATAATAATACTTTATTATAAAAGACCTAAAGTAAAGTAATATAATTAATGCTAATAGGCACATATTTATGGAAAACAGATCTTGTCAAACCTGATTTATATCTTTCTATTGCTGAAAATAAAAGCAATTATCTATGGAAAAAAAAAAAACACCAAGCTGTGGATACAGGACCAAGGCTGAGACCTTGGTTGTAGGAAGCTGTTACCCTGGTGCGTGCAGAATGCCTACCTGAACAGGAGATCCCCTGGACTAGTCAAACCAAAGGCGCAATTCTTTAAATGCTGTATCTGTTTTACCTCTCTTTCCCTCAATTTTCCCAGGTGCGGAAGGAGGCTGGGAAAATGGTCAGTAGGTTTCTTGGAAAGTTTTCAGGAAGGAATGAATCATTGAGAAGAAGCTTTAATAGTATGAATGTGTGTAGAGCTTCTAGAAGTAAAGGCAGAGTACCAGTATTTGGCACTGGTGCCATCTCACATAGGAATTCTCCATACAGCCCAGAAGTTACCAATAAAGGACATAACTGGCAAACAGAAAATTTTATGGAAGAGCCATAAGAACAGATGACAGACTGGAAAGATGCTTGAGAATCTGAGAAGTCATTTACTCATTGTGAAAACTTAGCAAAGGTTAAAGTGTGATTTGATAACCTCTTATAAGTGCCTACCAAGGAAACAGGAGTTTAATCAGTGTTGAATAGTTCAGACAAGAGAAACAGAAAACATGATTTTTCAACTACAAGAGTTATAATAATAACCACTTAGCAATAACTATAGCACTTTTTCATCACTTGCTTTAAAGAATAATATGCTTTCATTCAACATACATTTTAATTCCCTTTTGTATAAGCCAATATAACAATAGATAATGTCAGAACAGATATGTTAAAGATGCTAATTGTGATTCAGATCATAGATGTGATGCAAAGGCTGTTACTATCACCACAGGTTATATGGCATAAACAACTGCACAATTATTGCTGAGAACAATCTATTATTTTGAGGGTCCATTAGCTGGAACCATGCTCCAGCTGGAAGGCATAAGAACTTGCTTCAGGATTAAATATTCAGAGCATGATATTCTTAATTTCAAAGGTGGACATTCTTTTGATGGCTTAGGGGGTATGCTTAAGAGTAGGGGAATTCACTCTAGCTATGTAGCTGGATGACTTGGAATATTAAGGGCAAAGAACAGCCTGTGTCTCACATGTTGGCATTCTTTTATATAGATTAAGGGGGTTATTGAGACAAAACATAGAGTTAGGCTTCTGGGCCTGCCAGGGACCGGACTGGGGGACGGGGGTGGAATATAGGTAACAAGGGACCATCCTGTTGAAAGTTTAGAGGACATAGTAGTAAGATGGGCTTTAGTTGGATAGTGTAGTGGGTGGGCACTTCAAAGGTTATAAAAATGCAGAAATTGTTATGATGATTCTCTTCAGATTATTGGACATCACCAGTAAAGCCATGCTCTCCCTTCACCTCTGCAAACTGCGTGTTTGTTTAATTTCTTATCTTGCTCAATAGGCAACACTTTAAGAGACAACAACATGGCAGCAAGTAGAAGGATACAATTATCCCATACCTTCAGGTGTCTCACTGAGGGATTGTACCTTCACAAGCACTGACTGTACATTGAGGTCCTGACACGTAGCTGAGGGGAACATCTATCAGAGCTACTTAATTATTCTACTGATAGTCTAGGAAGCAAGACATCTGAATTCATGTGCTCTAAACTGCACCAAATGTAGGTGCCTACAGAAGAAATATGAATATATTCCTTTGCATATCTACCTATAAGCACCAAGGGAAAAGAAAAAGGAATAAAGAGCTGTATCACTACAACCTGTCTAAGGAACATGCACAAGCAATGTGCCAGCTCACTCTGGAAAGGCAACCACGAGAAGAGATGTAAAAACACAAATGGCACTAAGATCTTGAATACCTTTGACTTAAAGGGATTCAAAGAAGAATGCACAACTTTACTCTGTGTATTTCTAAACTACAAGTACCTCACTTCTCTGCAAATTCCAAATTTAGGAGTAGGGCTACAGTGCAGGTCATAGAAGTTGCTGTATTTTTGCACACAACTGTTTTGTGCTGTACATACCCATGGGCAGCTTAGGGCTGTTAGTATCTCTCAGAAGAGCTGAGCTATTCTAGGAGATATATATATATGGATATTGTTGTGGTTTTACCGCTAGGAGGCGTGTACTGACAAGAGAGATCCAATAGAAGCAACACACTCCAAAATAACAACACAAATAATAAGTTTTATTTTACACACAGAGAAAAATGACAATAAAAAACGTGAAGACAGACAAATTAATCTCTTCTGGGGCCAGTGTCTGATGGGGGAAAACGCTAGGGTAGCACTGGGTCTTTGCCGGAGCCTCCTGAAAGACACTGGGAAAATTAAAAGACCCTGGCCCCCACCCTCCTTTTTCCCCAGGAAGGAATACCACCGCTGATGGAAAGATGTGGTCTTTAGCCCGTGCCGCTGTTGCTGGAGTCGCCATTTAGCCCGCGCCGCTAAAACACTCAGTGCTGAGACAAGCAGAGATGTTGTCCCAACCAGCTCCAGTCCCGAAAGAGAAAGATGGCCGCCACACTCGCCCTTTTATAGGGGACCAATCTCGCACAGCCTCGGAGCCTTTTCCGAGTGTGAGTCACCCCTCGGATTGGACGGTCAGCGTCCGGGAACCGCCCCTAGCGAGAGGTTCCGCTATGAGCCAAAATGGCAGAATGGCACCACACGGCCAACCCCAGGCCGGGGATGCTGGTCTTCTGTGGCCCTGCCTGGCATCCCACGGGGTCCTGTCACCGCCACCGGGCTGCCCCAACTCGTGCCAGTCCTGGCTGCTAGCCGTGGCGGCCCCTCAGCTACGAGAGGGCCACCAATAGCTCCATTCCACCCCATGTGCATGGGAAACACCACCACGTACGTGCGGAGCACCGAGTCGGGCTCGAGCCAGGACCGGCCAGTGCCGCCACCGGAGACGGAACTGGGCACCTCTGCTTGCCACACTGGGAAAACTGCTGGGCTGCGGCAGGCACACCCCCACCACTGGGACTTGGGGCCAAGCCATGCCCGCCAGTTCCCGTGCCACCACTGGCACCGTGCCTGGGTGCAGCCATGCAGGGGGAACCAGCCCAGGAACAGGGAAGGCAGCGGCCGCATGCAGAGGACACGGCTGTGGCAGGGACCAACCCCATCCCCAGCCGCGTGGTAGCTGGTGGGTCCATGCCGCAACGGAGCGGCCCCGCCAGCACCCGCTGCCATTGCCATGGCAACCCCCCTCAAACACACAGGAAAGACAGTTTAAAACAGCCCTGATCCCCCCTCCCCTCCCAAAAACCTGCAAAAATCCTCAAAAAGCCCCCCCAAAGTCTCTCCCCAGGCCTCAGAAGGGAAGAGAAAGACAGGGGGGAAGAGAAAAACAGGTTTGGCTCTCAGAACTTTTGTTTTCAACCCACAGCATATATATATATATATATATAAAGGCTTTAAAACTGCCCATAATATGATAAAAAAAAATGGGTACAGGCAGAATTATAGTCCTGTTGAGGATAGTAAAACCCAGTCAAGACACACTCCTAAGCTTACATCTCTAAATAGCTTTTCTAATCTTGTTAGGAAAATAAAATTTTTATTCCTTTGATGTGTGTATGTAATTCCCACTGGTACTAGTGAGAATTGTGTGCACAAATTGACAGAACAAGCCCTATAATTTAAAGAGTATTTGGAGGGGGACTTCAAAGAAAACAGTAAATGCCTGTGATAAGAAATCTGTGAAAAGTTTGAACATTTGAATAGCAATCATTTTTTTAATTGATCTTGAGTTTTCTAATATATACCAAGAATTCTAGTGTGCAGAAGTCCAACACATAGATGTCCAATCAAACTTTAGTAATCTAAAAAGACTAAAAGTAAGAACATGTACACGCTATTAAACCCTAGGTGAACCAAAAAGAGAAAAAGAAATCAGACAGACAGATAGACAAAAACTAGATTTTATATTACCACTGCATTTCTGCATCTCCCTTTGGTGTAGAATTTTGATTTATAGTGGACTCGGTAATATGTGTGTAATAACTACACAAGAAGTAACTTCAAAACTTGGACTGCCTCAAACAATATTCATTTGTTTAATGATTTTTTTTGCTGTAGCATCCATAGATGGCTGTAATATTCCAGCGAAGACCTTACAACAATAATCAGAGAAAATGTGCTTCAAATGTCATGGGTACAAATTGTCTGCATGGAAATTTCTTTTTTTTTCCTATCTCTCTTACTTTTTTCCCCCCCCCAACAGCAAAAGGTTACTCATCATTAATCTTTTTTTGATTCAGGTTATTTTGCAGATATTTTTTCAGTCTATGTCTTACCTTGTTCATCCCTGTCTGTGGCATTATTAATTTATTAATACAGCACATATAATGACTATGATATAATGTCTTAACTATGTAAACATCATCTTGTGATCTGGTGTGACTCTAAGACTGGCTTAGTGACCTCTGCATAACACATGACCACCTTTCCTTTTGCTTATTGGCTGTATTAACCAAAACAATCCTTGCACTATAAAAGCAGAGGATTTTGCAATAAAGAAAAGACTCCATTTTACCCCTGTACGGTTGTACCTAGCCTTTCTTCCTTTCCAGGATTCTCTGGTCACTAACACCATGCATACAAGGCCTATATATCTTGTGGGCAGTTGTGGCACAAAGAGTCAGACATCCAACGCTGCCAAATTGAAGATTCTGGTTTTAACTGATCTCACACAAAATTGCGTACACCTGTCTATATCCAACAAGTTGTGCTAAAAAATTAGCCTGTTTTTTCCTTACCCTATGTAAAATCCTACAAGATTTCTTTGAATTTCATGATAATAATCACAACCCTTAAGAGAGTGGAAGCTGCTCAGCTTTCCATTTATCTGTGTCATTTTCATGCTTTTCTATATTCCTTCCAGGAAAGGCACACAAACTTGTGTTCAAAACCTTACTGAAACAGTGATAGGATGTCTAATGTTCCTCTTGCATCTATAAGGCCTTTTCCTTTTGTAGAAGGAAATGAAGCCGGTTGAACATGATTAATTTCTGAGTCACAAATGGTGGTGGTTATTCATTCTTCTTTATTCAGTGTGTTCACAGTTTTCTTGCTTATTGGCTCCATGTTTCTTTCAGCAGCAGAAGTTAAGATATCTACAATTTTCAGGTACCTCTTCTATAAAGCAATGCACCATTTTACCTTTTTCTTTTTGTTCATATCCTTCTGTCATAACATCTCAGAGGCAACATAGCACTGAGCTTTTGCTTGTGAATTCTTTCAGTGCTCTCAAAATAAGAAAAAATCACATGAAGGCAGTCTGAAAACACCTGATAAGTCAAGTATCAATTTATTCCTTGCTAATGTCTTGATCCTTCATGACTGATATTAGCTATGACAACAAATGAGGTTTCCAGCAAAAGTGTAAAAAGTCATTAAGTGTTTAGAAATTTCCAGCATTGTATGTCAATCACTTTCAATTTCTGACGAAGGAAACTACATCTGATTTCCTGTTGCTATTAATTTTCTCCACAAGTTCCCTTTTCTGACTTTGTTTTTTTAACCCAAACTTTAATTGTAGTGCTGTGTTTTTGCACCCATCCTCAATAGTCGACCTGGTGTCTGTTTTCTATGCTGTTCACTTTGTGCTTAAAATGACAATGAGATTACAGTTTCTCAGTTTTGTGCCCTTGATATTCTTTTCAATTACTAATCTCTTTTACACCTTCTCCTCATGCAAGTCATCTGAAATTGCCATTCCTTCCAAATCTCTGTTTCATTGACATTCTGGCTGCTGTTGTTTCTGTTCTGCCCTTATTTTTGCACTCTCTGGGTCATGAAGTTACAATGTCATATTCACTCACACTTGGGTTATCTTTTAATCCAATGGCCTCAGAGTTTTTTCATCTTCATTGAAATAATATGTAGAATTTCTCCCTTGTGAATGCCCTACATTATTGCTACTAGTTGGAGGAATTTACAGGGCAGTCAATATCCAGCTATGTTGCTATTTCATAAGTTGTTTCTGTTACTAAACTTTTCTATTAATGTTTACTCATTTAAGGATTTTAGAGGGTCAGAATGACATCACTTTCTCTGGTTTACAGTGCAGCAAACATTTCTGCTCAAGATTGTTCACTGGCTAATCCTGTATTTTATGACTGCCACTGAAACTTCTATTTCAATTTCTCTTTTTTTTCCATCTAGTGACAGATATGAATCTCAGTTATGGCTAAGGCTCAATTATGGCTCAGTTATTTTGAGATAACCCCCACTGTAACTCTCGTATACTTTCATAATGAACTCATTTTTACCCAATTCCTTTGTTTTGCCTTTGTTGCCATCTTGATTCTAACTACTTGTTCGGCACAGTGAACCTGTGTGTGTTTGCATATATATGTCTGTGCCAGCACTTACCTGAATATTGAACTCAGAGGGTGATTTTGCATCCTAAGGAGGCTAAATAATAGCAGACTCAGAGGAGTGTTTGATTTCTAGAAGTACAAGTAACAACTAAGCTGCCTATATTACGTGAATTTAAAAATCTGGGTACAACAGGCACATCCATGAGAACAGTTTTGTGACCACAGCAATGTCAAAAATGCTTTGAAAATTCCTTGTTATGGAAATAATGAAAAAGTTATCTTAGCATAATATAAGCAGAGACAGCTTCATAAACCCCCACAGTTTAATAAACTTAAAATTACCTGTTTCAATATTCAATTTTTAAAAATATTTAATTTTTTTTTTTTTAACGATATAAGTCTTCCATTTCTTTAGAGTTTTTGGAATTAGAACTAGACAGTCTGATTTACTTTGGTTTATGTTTCTTATAAGTCAGCATTTAAGCATCCTATCCATGAAAGACAAAGAAAAAGAATACATATCAAGAATGCAGAGGCTTGAGAAAATTGTAATGTTTTTCTATCTTGGAATCACAATACCTAGAAATTATAATTCCAATCTACATTAAAAGCAAACTATAGTTTTTAACCCTGCGTGTTCTTAAAATCACAATTCAATGAGGCTTTTTAACACCTGCTCTACTTCAAAGTATTCTGACAATTGCTTTATTGAATCAGGTCCTAATTCACTCAAAAACATAAATGGACCTTATTAAAAATTAATAAGCTTGTGCTCTGTGGCTTACTTTGTAGTTATTTCATTTGAAGCACAATAATCCATTTTTTTTTCTGATGGAGCTGTTTTACAGATATAAAATTTACATATTAAGTACTAAATTGAGGCCAAATTGAGGATTACCGATGGTCCAATAGCTATCTGCAGTGTAAAGTTATATCTGTGAAATTTTATAAATTATACAGATTCAATTTTTTTCACCTACCATTTAGTTCATCCATCTCTCTTTAACGACCAGAACATAGTCATTGAAGTTAATGAAAATAAATGATAATATTTATATACTGAAAATATTACATACTGAATTCCTCGGAATTAATTTTTGGAACACATTAGCTGTATCTTGTTAAGATGAAGTTTGGTTCTGATTTACAGGATCACTGTGGATTTCCTTATTAAACTGTCACTCAGAGAGTATAAGAGTGGAAAACCCATTACTGTGTTAATTAGGTCTGTGGTAGTTTTCAAGCTGGTGACAGCTGAATGCATGTGGTCCAGCATGTATATTATCCTAATGGCAAAACTACCTCTGTTGTGGTAGAAGACTCTCAAGAGTAATTACAAAATGAAGAAGGACCTTTCTGCCCCTAAGAGGACAGTGTCACAATCCAGGAAAAAACTTCAAAGGTCAGATATATTTTCTTGTAAATCACGTGTAATGACAAAACCTACTACAGATTCATTGTCTTTTACTTTTTTAGTTTACTTCCTAACCATATGTGCCTGCCTTGCAAAAATACCCAATTACATTTCTCTTAAAATGTTGCTGAGAAAAAATTATATAATATATATATATATATACCAGAGGACTATAGGATGACTACAGGATTTCAGGAAGTAATTCCATGAGAAATTAGGTGTTTGTATTTCTGGACTATACCGGGGAGGGTCAGGTGATAGGTAGCCCTCCATATATCTTTGTATTTTTCAGCTGTTAATTTCAGTTTCATAAAATGGGGTGAGGCAGAATTTCCTAATGTGCCCTTGTAACATGGAGACTAACAAAATTTTCAATAGTGATCATGAAAGTAATGTGCCTGGTATGTTATTCAGTAATTTGTTACTCTGAAGGAAACTAGGGTACAATATTCAGATGTTTACCTGCTCTAGAGTAAATTCATGAAAGCCTACACTTACCTCTGGTAAACATGTAGCAGCAAACCTCACTTCTGTTGATAGGAACATGTTTGGAAAGGCTGATGAACTCCTTCAGATTGCCTTGAATTTGCTTAAAACTGTTATCGCTTAGTAGTTAACATTCCTTATAAAACAAAAAACTCCATATTATCACTAGTAAACTGTTCACTCCTTCATGCAGTCAGTGTGCTAAGTCACATTTGAAAAGCAGAACATTCTTTTCTAAACCAGTAGAGTGTCTCAAACCTAGATACAATTAGTCAGATCAGGCCCTCCAAAAGTAACAGTATCACTTTCTGAACCCAAGTGATTTTTGTTTTCTTCCATTTTCAAAACAAAGTCACTCTCTTTTTGCTCCATCATTGCATCAGGAAATGCTGCTCAGCGGTGTGGCAAGCCAATATGGTACACAAACTGAATCATTCATAAGTCAGAATTTGTGGGCTGACACTAGTATCTATACTTGAGGAGAATGCTGAGTATTCACACACATATTGCTGTGTCTGCTCTTTAAAAAGTAGACCAGTCCAAACAAGAATTTGCTGTGAATCAGGTCTCCCTGCCCTTTTTGCCAGGATCTCATGCTGTACACTGCTGAGAAAAATGACCTAATGAACTTTTCCCTATTTCTGACTTTGATGACTTCCTGGAGTTATCTTCACCAGTTTCCACTCCTATCTCCCTTTCTTCTACATACCTTATCTCATCATATTTTCTGTCACATTTTTTAAATTGACCATTTAATCCTGAAGATTATGCAAAATTTTTAATGTTTAAGACATCTTCAACTACTCAGCAGAAATAAGCAAAGTCTGCCAGTCAGAATACAGGACAAAATTAGCATGCAATCAAAACTTTTCCCACTCATATAAATAACTATATAAATAAAGAACAGATGGATGAGACTTCAGTTTCATAGAGTTCTGTTGTCTAAAACAAGAAGCAGAAATTCGGACAGGAAAAATCTTTCTGCTCTTCACTTTTTGGTCTGAGCTCATAAACTTAGTTTAAGTGAAAGGACAGAATCTAGAGCCATTTGTCTAGGAAAAAAAAATAAGCTGTGGTCAGTTAGTAAATAAGGTAATTCAGAAAGAATATTTAAAAGATGGAAAAAATATTAGTTATTTTGGTCTGAGAGCTTTGTGATCACAGACAGGGATGTATGACTGAGCTACTGAAGTCCAAGCAATGGCAGCCAGAGCATGAGAGATAAAATAGAAAGTTACATCAAGATTACCTTCTTAGTGTTCATTTTCCATCCTTCACATGATGGAAGAATAAAATGGTAAGTTATTTTTTTCCTCTCTGAATTAAGAAGTCTCTGCTCATGGAATGCACATGTTGTCTTGCTTCTAGCACAACTTCCTTCAGAGATCACTGCTGATCAAAAGTTTAAAAAAGTGGTAGTAATCCATGTTAGAACAAGGAAATCAGAAACATATTGGCCTTTTGCCAGCAAAAGACAGTTTATATTAGCTTTCCTTGAATTATCTTTTTCGTGATATGGATAAGACCTTCCGGACAGACACTGGATGAAGAATCACATTTTGTATTTGTCTCTACCAAATCAGGGATGCTAAGAAATGGTGGATTTTCAGAGGAATGTACAAGAAATAAGGAGCTGCTATTAACATTCCAGGCTTTCTACTGATTTTTTCAAATTAATGTCTGATACAAAAGAAAGTTGAACCATTGGACCATGATGAGTTTCTTTTACTGTGTTCTCAGAAGTATTATCTGAATCCCCAAAAAGAATCTGGATTTTTTTGATCACCTTTATATCTCAAAACTTATCAGAAGTAGCAACATGTGATTTCATGTAGGAATGAAATGTGACATATCATTTCTGATTTTGATATAGAGAAGAACGTACACTTCAGAAATTAGTTAAATTCTTTTCTTCTTTACACCTGACCAAAACCAGAAATTTAAATGTTACAGTATAAGGCAGCAATACAAAACAAGAGTCCCTCATGCCAATATGTTTATTTCCATTTAAGTGGCTTGAGAAGTATTAAATTTGTAACAACAACCCTATAAGGAAAGACTTGGTCTCCTAGCTGCCATAATTATCATCAACTGCAACTTATTGGGTTTCTTTTTATTAATGTTATCACTTGGCAGAGAATTATAAAGCAGGTTTAGCCAGTTATTCACCCACCTGTGAAGGGACTTAACTCTGTAGGGCTTGCTATTAAAAAAAAAAAATTGTTATTAGTTTTGAGAAATATGAGTTCATGGCATTGTTTTCAATTCAGCTAAATAAAAATGAAGTCAGTTGGGAAATTTATACAGTTGGACTAACTGCATATCATAGCATCAGAAAATAGGGCGATTATAGATGAAACTAAATCCTTCAATAGAGCCTCCTTAAGGTAGACTTCTTTTGATTCACTTCTCCTCTTTTCCTTGCAATAAACCATGTAAAATTTGAACCTCTCACTAAATTTTCTTCCTTTAATTATTCAAATTTTAAAGAGAATATTTTTCAACTTTTGTCTTCATTTCCTGGCAAAGAGTTGAACAAATAAATTAATTCCATTAAGAGACATTAGAAGTATAATATAGGATATTAAATCCGGCCAATAATACTTGACTTATTGAATCATCTTGTAGCAAATTGAAATTTACTTTAACAGCCCACAGCCTAAAGTACTAGATCTAACATCAAACTCTTTTTGTTTCACGTGTAAGAAAGGAACCAAAAGCCTGGAATCTAAACACTGAGGCTCATTTATACCTGGGGATCCCACCAGCAGCTTCAGGCCTTGTATCAACGACTTTTGCAATTTGTGTTTATGTTACACACAAATGTTACAAAGACCTATATTCCTAGCACAGTGTCTGAAGTCCTAATCTGCTGCAGTCTACATTACTGGAGGGGTCATTTTCTGAGTAATGCACTAGAAAGATGAGACTGTTCAGAAAGCCGGTGCCTACACCGGTATAAAGTTGAAAAGAAGGTTACGTATGTTGCTGTTCTCCCTCCCTGAGAAACCAGCATCTTATTTTCATCATGTCTGATTAAACAAAACAAAATAGAACTTCTTTTTATTAAAAAAATCAAATATGCTGTTTTATTTTTAAATAAAAACATGTCCTACAAAAGAAAACTTATGAACACAGAAAGAAATCATAGAACCTTGTTGATAACTGATACACAACTAAACTTTATGAAACATAATTTTTTTATCAAGGGATAAAATAATTCCCATTTTCCACATCTTTTCTTGGATGAATAGTAGTGTTCATAAACTTTAAGTTTATTGTTTGAGCTATAAATATATGCATATATACACAATATATACATACATACATATATGTATATATGCAAGTATACAAATAAAATTCTCTACAGGCAATAATGTAGTATTCAAGAATGCTGAAGGTTATCACTTAAAGGAGCAGGACAATCTGTTTTTGTCCATGAAGCTTGTTCTGTATAGAGCTTCTATCCAAAATAATCTTTGGATCTAATTTTTTTTTCCTCTCATACTTCACACTAATATTGATTGAAATGAAAACTAACTTTGACAAGTCCAGTTTTGTGCAATTATTTAGGGAAATGTCAGTACAGTATTTAAAGCAAGTATGGCAGAGGAATGATCTCTTAATGCCTGCTTAGGCCTTCCCAGCCATCACATCTGAATTTTTTAAAGAGAGAACACAACACAACACTTCTGATAAGCAGAAAGGGATTTAACACAGCAAAGGAAGATTCAGATTAATCTTTATTAAAAGTGTTTGTAAAGGGAATTAATATCCAAGAGGGAACAAACTAGAATAGTCTACATGGGAAGTGATAAGAATCTCCATTTTTTTGATGTTTTTACAAGTAAACTGGAAAATACCAGGAAAAATACTCTTGATCTTGAATTAGAGAAAGAAAGCAGGTTGGATGATATCTTGGGAACCCCTAGACCCAAAGCACAATGGTGTACATCTTTCTGGAGGACAAAGATTGGAAGTTCAACTTAGATATTTAAGAGTGCATCCATTTCACTGTTTCAATTTGTCTCAGGAAGATGTTTTCCAAGTGAATTTTGCAGCTGAAAGAAGAAGATAGTGGAATATTATAGAAGATGCATATATTTAGGGAAACCTGTACTCTTAAAAATCTGTCAATAATTGTATCTCTGTCTTTCAAAAACGATTTTCTCTCTTCTAATTGAGTGCTACTTCTATTAGCTTTGATTACAGAAAAGCACAATCACCTATTCAAATAACAAAGGACCGTCTTCTCTTTTAAACACAGACTGGTAGACTGCAGTATTTCACTAAATACTGAGGCTAGACTGAAGATAGCAGACCCAGCAAGGAAGAAGATAAAAAGAGCAATGCATTCCTGAGTGAAATGTTACATTCAGGTTATCTCAGAATCAGACACCGATTTCCACCCCTGTGTGTGTGTGAGCTGGCGCCTGCAGGCACTACAGAGTATCATTTCCTCACACCAAAAGTCACGATGACAAGTTTTTGAAATTGTACCCGAGTTTAACTCTCTCACAGATACGTGGTCTAATCTCACATTTACCAACACCTGTACAGCTGATTTGCTACAAATGCCAAGAAAATGGTAACTTCCTGTGGAGCTGACCCTGCCTAGGGTGCTGACTTTTGTATCCCCACAGGCTCTCATAGTTAATCCATCCAGAGTTTAAGATGGTATCAGCATCCAGTCAGCTTTCTTTCACAGCAGTCAGGCTTTGGGATGTTTTAGGTGAGGAATGGATTTATAACCACCAGATAATAAATTCCCCTATTTAAAAAAAACAAAACAAAACAAAACCCAAACAAATAAAGCTTTATTAAGTCCAAAATCAATGATCTGACTAGAATGTAGAAGATGGCATTTATTTCATAATCAGTGTCCTTTTTCCACAGAAAGAATGAATGATTCTTTAACCAGGTGTTTATCTTCAAAATACAGAAGCTTGTTCTGTATAGAGCTTCTATCCAAAATAATCTTTGGATCTAATTTTTTTTTCCTCTCATACTTCACACTAGTATTGATTGAAATGAAAACTAACTTTGACAAGTCCAGTTTTGTGCAATTACTTAGGGAAATGTCAGTACAGTATTTAAAGCAAGTATGGCAGAGGAATGATCTCTTAATGCCTGCTTAGGCCTTCCCAGCCATCACATCTGAATTTTTTAAAGAGAGAAGAACACAAGAAAAATTAATGTTGTGCAGTTGGCTTACGAATATTCCTTTGGATATTGTCCATGGCAGTTGGCTGTCATACAAGAACAGGTGAATTCCTCATAACCATTTCAGTGTTTAAGGAAGTTGACAATTGCTGCAGTAACTAGTGAATACATAGTTCAGGTTAGAAATGTGTACCAGGAGACAAGGTTATGGATGTTTTCCAGAAGGCAGAAAACAAAAGGCCAGTTATTTAACTGTGCCAGGTGGTGGAGGACAGGAGAGTCAGGCTGTTTCGTGACTCTATTTGTGTGAATTATCCCACATAGCTCCTCAAGGGAGTACTTTTTGAAAACAGAAAAGCTCAAATCAGCTCACTAACAGCAATTCAGAATTCTAGAAAGATTTTTACCCACTCCTAGAGTAAACAGAAGCATTTTTTCTCTTGCTAAGGTAAATTTTCTATTAGTCTTCTTGACATAGTCTCTAAAACCAGCAATCTCTACTGCTTCACATAAACCATGATTTCTTCAGGCAAACCTGAGCAGAGACTGTGTGAGAGAATCTTTTTGACAAGGTAATTACTTCATGTCACTCATGATGTCATCAGAGATTGCTGCACAATGGGACTTTGTTCTCTGTTTTTCTGGGCAATTCTGACAACATAGCCACACATCCAACAACACAGTTGCAGTCCTTCCTTTAGAAAATCAAAATGAAAGATGTTTTTATTTTTAGATGTTTTAGATAGTCTTACAAAAAAAAAAAAAAACACTCATGGTGTGCATTTATGTTGCACTGATAGAATATTACCCTATCCAAAGCAAATTTCTCTTTGAGTTCCAAACAAAAGCTCCTAAACATGAGTCCTAAGTTGCTTGAAGAAACAGCTGGCACTGAGTAAGTGACTGAGTAACTGAAGTACCAGATTGAGAGTTCCATCACGAAACAGGGACCAGAGACAACATACTTCTACTCTCACAGAGATAGTGGAGTGCATGCCCAAGCACAAAGGTGCTTCTATAAGCCTGTAGCTCTTGTAAGGCAAAGAACCCAGGGTGAGATTACAACTGTATAACACTGCCCTCTTCCTTCTGACGCTTCCTCTGCCATCCTTCTGTGCTGTTCTCAGAGGACAACACACAGCTCAAGTCTTTTGGCACCGACTTTTTTTTCCAGAAACACGCCAACAGGTTTTTTTCAAATCTTATTTATTGAGGAAAAATGTATATATTTTTTGTTTTGCCATGGGTGTGTTTTGCACGTCTCTTCTCTTTCCCCCTTGTCCCCTTCCAGTCCACAAACCCAGGTATTTTGTAATGCTGTGGATGAGCAGCCAATGCTCATCTTCATTGAAATAGCACTAAAAAAACTACATGAAAAGGTCTCCATTGTGATAAAGTATCCCTGCATCTTTCCATTGAGAAAATTCAACGGGTTTATTGACTTTGCAGAGCTAATCAGAAACAGAATTATTTGGATCCAATCTTCCCCATTTCCTTGCATAAACCCCTCACTTAAACGGAAACGTAAGCAAGTTAACATACCTCAACCTGGATTAAGGACTATGTGCAGATCACAGTATCCTCAGTCATGAAGTGAACACACTTTAAAAGGATAGTTTCTAAGCATTATCAGCCTGATATTCATGCATTTGAATTTGGTTTTGCTACATAAGTATGAATCCAGAACAGTTCCATTGACTTACCATCATTCTTATCAGGGCTACTTAGAACAAAACCAGGACAAGACTTGTTATGGTATGATTTCTAACTGGAGATTTATGCCTTTCCATATGTAAGAGGACTGTTGTTTCATTTTCATTTTAATGGCATTTCTTACAGGTTGCTAAAATGCTACTTGGGAATTACTCCAAAATGCAAAAGAGAAGGTGTTCCACTCCTGGGAATGGGAAAAGAGAAATAATGTTTTGAGATTTACTTTAACAAAATACATTGAAAGATTCTGTTGCAAGTGGATTGATTAATTTATGCACTAAAGCAATTATCAATAATATTAATTAAGAATGTGGGACTATCAAGAGGATACATTTCAGTGGACAGGTTAATACTTACTCTGAAAAATATTTCATAACTTGAGTGTGTGAACTGGATGCATGGGAGACAGACTGATGGAAGGTTTCTCAGAGTTGGAAAAAAAATTGAATTATTCTGTCTCAGTGAAAAGGCACAATCATGCATCTCTTGCTTGCAAGGCGTCCTCTTTTTTTCTTCTTTTCCATTCATTTCCACCTCCTGTTACAGGAGCCACTCCCCAGACTCTTTGGCCCATTGCTTGGAAAAGAGGATTTCATACTCTGCAGTTTTGTGTTGCAGGGTAAAGTGGACAAGAGACATTACTTGCAGTCTTTTTTGGAAACATCTGCTGCTCCTGAGCACTCAGCCTGTCTATGAAAATGCCACTTTAGCCTACTCTATCTGCTCTTTGGCAGGGTCCCAAGCGGGCAACGCAAACTGACACAGGCCACAGACACGTTGCAAGAAAGGAACTACTTTATTGCAAAATGCACTGATTTTTATATGTTTTTTTGTATGATTATGCAATGAATCTCGCAGAATCATTGATTGAGGGGTCTTGATCATGTGACCCTACAGTTTATATGATTGGTTGGCATATTACTAGTCTTAAAGACAATAGAATATTATTTATCACTTATAGCTGTCAGAATACAAAGGAAGGCTGCATTTCAGTGTCTCTTGAAGTATAATGACTAGGCCAATTTCAAATCCACTGACACATAACTTAGAGAACTTTTCCTTCGAGGTCAAACACATCAACTACACTCACAGCCCACAGCTACAGTGCAAAGAGTCATACCTTCCAACTAAGGCAGTATATTGACTTAAACAGCTTTCCTTCGATACACTCAAGTGCAAGAAGAGTCAAAGTCCCTATGCTACTCTGCTCTAGAGTAACCTGTCTTTGTGCAAAGGAAGATAAAACAAGTACTGCCAAAATGCCAGGCAGTGGGAGAACTTAGGAAAAATTTATTTCTCAAAGGTGAGAGTGCTAAACTTCACAGTGTGTACACCGGGCATGAATGAACGCAAAACTTTTCCTTTCCAAGACTTCATAACAGATTGGTTGTCCTGTCATGGGGCCTGAAAGGTTGTCTGTGAAAAAGTTATCTTTTCAGAGAGTTAACTGCTCTGCAAGGCCAGAGAGGGAAAGATATCCAGGTTTAAGTCTCCCAGATACCAAAGGTCTCTTGAACAAAACCAGAAATGTTTAAATCAGCCTATCTCCTCTCCATCTCTTGCACAAGTTCCACTCAATCTCCCTGCACTCCATATTACCTACCTAGAAAAGCTGGCCTTCCTAGACATTTAGTGCAAGTGTCCAAAATAAATTTTCCTATATGACTGTATTTTTATGCAAACACTCTGTTATTCAAATTTCCCTTCTCCAGGAACTGTCTTGCTCACCAGAGTTAACTCTACAGAAAACTGGTCCCCTATAGTAGCTATTCTTGCATATTTTTATTTTATTTAGGCTGAAATTTAAATTTTAAATCCAATTTTAGTGGTTAACAGAATGTCATGGTTTAAGTGCCC
The DNA here is from genome assembly GCA_013400695.1 of Neodrepanis coruscans. Lineage (NCBI taxonomy): Eukaryota > Metazoa > Chordata > Aves > Passeriformes > Philepittidae > Neodrepanis > Neodrepanis coruscans. Next base: position 59,851 of record VYZS01017122.1, read on the forward strand.
AGGAAGTACCTGTAATGCATAACTGCGTTGAATCCTTTTCATTGTTGTGGTTCCACACTTGCGGCACCTGCTGTGGCGGTGGAGGCAGCCCCACACAGCATGTCCTCTTCCCAGTTGCCTGGACTGTGGGNCCACAGCTACAGTGCAAAGAGTCATACCTTCCAACTAAGGCAGTATATTGACTTAAACAGCTTTCCTTCGATACACTCAAGTGCAAGAAGAGTCAAAGTCCCTATGCTACTCTGCTCTAGAGTAACCTGTCTTTGTGCAAAGGAAGATAAAACAAGTACTGCCAAAATGCCAGGCAGTGGGAGAACTTAGGAAAAATTTATTTCTCAAAGGTGAGAGTGCTAAACTTCACAGTGTGTACACCGGGCATGAATGAACGCAAAACTTTTCCTTTCCAAGACTTCATAACAGATTGGTTGTCCTGTCATGGGGCCTGAAAGGTTGTCTGTGAAAAAGTTATCTTTTCAGAGAGTTAACTGCTCTGCAAGGCCAGAGAGGGAAAGATATCCAGGTTTAAGTCTCCCAGATACCAAAGGTCTCTTGAACAAAACCAGAAATGTTTAAATCAGCCTATCTCCTCTCCATCTCTTGCACAAGTTCCACTCAATCTCCCTGCACTCCATATTACCTACCTAGAAAAGCTGGCCTTCCTAGACATTTAGTGCAAGTGTCCAAAATAAATTTTCCTATATGACTGTATTTTTATGCAAACACTCTGTTATTCAAATTTCCCTTCTCCAGGAACTGTCTTGCTCACCAGAGTTAACTCTACAGAAAACTGGTCCCCTATAGTAGCTATTCTTGCATATTTTTATTTTATTTAGGCTGAAATTTAAATTTTAAATCCAATTTTAGTGGTTAACAGAATGTCATGGTTTAAGTGCCCAGGAAGTACCTGTAATGCATAACTGCGTTGAATCCTTTTCATTGTTGTGGTTCCACACTTGCGGCACCTGCTGTGGCGGTGGAGGCAGCCCCACACAGCATGTCCTCTTCCCAGTTGCCTGGACTGTGGGGCCCAGTAGGGCAGCCGCACCACCACAGGGGTCTCCAGCCACGTGTACCAGCATGGAGGCTGCCATGTTGATGACATAAACCAACGGAAGGCTGACAGGATTGGCATCTCAGAGTCGTTTATTATTAGGAGATCCAGGACGGCGCAGGGTGGGACTCGGGAGCCTTTAAAGGTTCCTGTGGTTATGCAGCTTTACTTCCTCTGCTCCTGGGGGTCCCAGAGAAGTGTTTTTGCTGTGCTGGAGGTGGTCCAGGTGCCTCGTGTTGAATGTTTCACCTTCCTATCTCGACTGAGAGTCGTCTCCTGCCACATCTCTGTGCCACGGCATCCCTGAATTCCTTTGCACCTCGGCTGCCCTCCCCGGCGTCTCTCCAACAGGACCCTGATTTAGGCAAGCCCCCCAGCAGCAGCAGAACCCCTGCACTTTGCTCCTCATCAGAATCCTTTCACAGTGTCACAGTTTTCAATAATTGTTTATGGGGGTTCTTGGGGGCGGGGGCAGGGAATCCTTTTGATGGCTGGCTCCAGGGTATTTTTGGGTTTCTAGAGGTCGTGGGCTGGGGGCGTGGTTTCAGGAGTGGGGGACTCATGGCTGGTACCATTCATATAGATATACCATATTTCTTTTTTTAAAGCCTAATAAATCCTGTTGCATTCTGTCTGATGAGCTCTCATCCAAGTTGTGGTTAATTAACCCCTTTGATATCTCAAACTGGGACACAGAAGAATCCAGTGAAATGATGGAAAATTTCATGTAAGATCTAAATATAAGACTGAAGCAACAACTTTTGCAACCTTCAGGTTGCAAAGAGCTACAGAAATCATATGTATTTATTCTTCTGTATTGATAATGAAATCTTATGTCCAGTCTTGCTTATTTGTAAGAATGTGTTAGTGATACAAGTATAGTGATGTTGAATGTTCCACTTGTTTCAGTCAGATCCAAATAAGCAAAGGCTAAAAATCAGAACATGTTTCATGTTTCTTATGTCTGAAGACACCTCTCTCAATCACTAATACACTGACTATCTGAATCCCAGTATAAATGTTTAAAAATATTTTAAAAGACCACATATCTTTAGCCTGGAATTCCTGTAGGCTTATTGACATGGTGTCTAAAGACCTCACATTTATTTAAAATACATATTGAGGAAGCATTTCAGTAAGAAAGACCCTTTTTCTAATACTGCAAGTAGTAATAACCAAGGAAATATGTCTTTCTCTTAAAAGTAGAAGGGTATGTATCCATTCTACTTCTTTAAAGCTAGTAATCAGCTGAGGAACTCCAACAAGATAAGTAAGATACATCTAGAAAATTATTTTTAGGCCTAAGGAGTTACTGACTTAGTGTAAAACTTTTGTCCATTTAAAGAATGAGAACATTTCTCCAACCTCAGCATCTATGCTTTCACCTTTGAATGGTACACTTTCAGATTTACAACCTGGCTAAGTGAGAGAGATTGCACAGCTCCATGATACATGGAGGAATGGGATTTTCACCCCTCTTTGCAGGTTTTCTGTGTAGCTTAAGGTAAAATAATTGGAGAGTATCCTATTCACTTCCTGTATTGCATGATCATGAAGCTTCAGTATTGTTCTCTCCCTAGTTTTCTCCTTCTGACTCAATGACTCCTTAAATACTGCATGCAACTTGAAACTTTTCAACAAAAAGAAACAGAAGTTCCTTACTTTCCATCTCAGTATGTGCCCAGCTAGGGAAGTCTGAAGCATGTTTACAGGATTTCCTTGAAAGAGGTTTTAAGATCTTAAGCCATTTCTCGCAAAATCTTGCAATAGAAACTTGCTTTACTAAAATGTAAGTCATAGGCTTCATTTTCCAATGGACATTGTTTGAAAAATATTTTTGTAGAAGGCACTTTGCACAGAGGAAGTAATTTTGGATTGTGCGCAGATTCATGCCAACACAAGTGTTTGACACCACCGAGATTCTGGAAACCAGTGTGCCCAACCGTGATACAAGAGCTTAGGGTAATATATTTAGCACTAGACATCACCTGGGATGGGGTTTTAAACCTTCTGTATGTGGGATTCAAGTGATTAAATTCAAATACTAAATGTCAAAAAAGATTTGCACAGAAAGCATCCAATGAAAAGTTATGTAAAGTAATTAACCCAAGCCTTGGACTTAACAACTGCAACAGTGATTAATACAGCAAGAAACAGTAATTCCTTTCAGTGAAGAAACAGAGACAAATGACATTCGAGAAGAAAGAAGCCAAACTAGGTTTCCATCACGGTTCTTTCTGGTTTTACAGGCCTATGAAAGAGGTAAAGCCTCAGTAGTTTTTAACCAGTTTTATCTTGTTAATATACGAGCAGCCCTCAGTGCTGCCATGATCCTTCACTATTTTTTCTTTTCCTCTTATCTGTTTGCTAACTCAAATCATCACACTTCACCTTCAAAGAGAGGCAAAGTCCTGAAGGCTGAATCTCTCTCTTACTCTTTTTGCACAGAGCACAGCATGATTCTGACAGGAGCTGCAGCTTAACTTCATTCATCAAATGCTCCAAAAAGAAAGCACTATTTTGAGAGAATAAACTGACTCCAGTGACCCTGGGGAAGATTGCTTTTTTTTTTTTTTTGGTTTTTTGGGGGGTGGGAGGAGCAGGGGTTAGGGAGTGGAGAGAGTGTTGATTGGTTTGTTTGTTGTATTGTTAGTTGGTTTGTTTGGTTTGTTTGTTTTCCTTGGAAGATTTGTTGGGCCAAGGCAGTGCTATACCAAATCTGTTTTACCCTGCCACGTCAGCGCCATAATTAGGTAACTCAGTTTTCTTCCAGAATCTTAAGACATTGAATTCTGAGGTTTTGTTTTTATTTTGTTTTCAGATCCAAATCTGCATGAAAGCTATTTAGAAAAATCAATATTTTGTTGCCTTAGGGGTTTGCAGACTGGTTACTAGACTAGGTAGCTTTGTTGTTGAAGTGATAGTCTCTCTTATAATTTCGACTACTGGGTGGTGTACTACCTATGTTACTAGGTTCAGAGAAAGGCCAGCTCAGATGTGGCAGTCTCTTCTTGGCAGGTTACTATAATTTGAAGTTTCCTGGGAGCTCTCAAAATCCCATGTCTGCCAGTTCCCCCTTATTCTAACTACTGCAGTTCATTGGGGAAACTCAGCTGATTTGTTTTCCAAACCCTGGATTTCAAGAAACTCATCAATAAATACAGCAACATAAGATATCTTCATTCTCTGAAAAATTCAGTCAGCTTGAAAGTAGTGTCCTGTCATTATAGATCATTTTCTTAGTTTATTATTTATAATTTTTTTAAGTTCTTGTATTAGTGAAAGCCAGGGGACAGAAGACAGGGAATTTGCACAAGTAACCATAAGTCACCTTTCCCTAACTGAATGAAAGGAGAACTAGATGGTTCATTCCTTTTGCATCCTTGAAGACACCCCATAAACACAGAGAGAGATTATAATCATTTGCCTGGATGGCTGATTAATATTGCATGAATTTGTTCCTGAACTAGCAGACTAACACAGCCATGGCACTCTACAGCCAGCTTGTGTGTTAAGGCTGTTTGCCAGTGCTATGAAACAATAGATATCATATATAACTTAAAAAATGGAGCATAGCTTTTCTTTTGGGAACCTATGGGATTTTTCTTCATTCTATAAGGAGCTTTACTGAGTACCAGTTTTCCTGTAACTGTAGAGGGTAGTAAATGGGCTCAAACCTAAAAAAAATTGGTGGAATGAAGTAGTGATGCTTTGTACTGTTGTACAATTTCCCATGATGAGTACAAAAAAGGCGTAGAAAGTTAAACTCTTTATCACAGTTCTTCAGAGTAAACAGTTACTTCCTCTTATGATAAATTTTGAGTATTGAAGACTGTTTCCCATCTATAAAAATTATCCTTTTGCAGAGCATACTTTTCCATTCTGTTATAGTTTACTACATAGTTATTACTAGCAAATTGCAGTGTCAACTTTATTGGCACAGTTTAATTTTATTTGCCAGGAAAAAAAATGCTTCAACAGGAATAACTGGTTTTTCAAAGTTACAATGAAGAGGGCTTTCAGAGAATAAAGTAAATATTTAATTAGCAGCAAGTTACATAAAGAAACCACCTCTATAGGAAGTCTAAGAGATTCATTGTTTTCAAAGAGTAATTTTGTCAAAATAATGACTGTAGGGCACACTTGCTTAAAAGAAAATACTATCATGCACCAGTAGTGATCATAAGTACCATTTAGTTGTTATTGGCTTACCTTTTCGCAAATTTTCAGAGTGTCCAAAGCATATTAAAGAGACATCATTTGCATTCCACATAAGGCTATCTGTGTTATAAGTGTTTATTGCATTGAAATCCCAGAAAGATATGTGTATGTATGTGTGTATGCATTTTCTGCTGTCCACTGTAACCCTCATGCCTTCCCTGGCACTGTTCACACCCTCTTCTGACAGAGTCACAAAACTTGCCACAGCCTTATCTCCCACTGTAATTTCTTCCACAAGCAATGTTGAGCAATTAAGGATAATTAAGGATGACTAACTAATGAAATAGCCTCAGTGGCCTTGAGTTACTTTTTTAAAGTTCTGCTTAGTCAATGATCCTTCCCTGATATAATCTTACTGTCCAAAGATTGCAACAGTGAGGAAAGATCTGATGTGGATGTCGTGGGCACTGGGTAAAGAGGACAGTTACCTAAAGGACACTAAAATCTTAATATTTGCAAACAGAAATGCTCCTGATTACACTAGCTGAGGAAAACAGTAAGAAATAACCTCCTAAGCTTATTTGCAAGTCTTATTGAGGACCTCTGACATGGGATGTTTCTCTCAGACCACAGCTGGAATAAGAATGTGTCCCAGGGTTGACGAGGTTCACAGGGCAAATACTGAGAAGTTGGTAGACTGTAGGCAGCTGTTGAGGCTGTCTGCACCAAAGACTTGCTGGCCCAGGGAGTTGCCTTTGAAGGGACTTTACTTCATCTCCAGTCACTCTGTGGGCTAGTTCTGCCTCTCAAAGTTGCCAGATGCAGATCTGTAACATCTTCAGTGCATAGGCAAGTCTGAGTATTCTCTGTGTTCAGAGGCATGGCTACACAGACTCAAGGAAGCAAGTGATGGATCCTTATTTGTCTGCTTTCATTTGTTCTCGCTGTTAGGGAACATTTAAAGTAGAAAATGTAAATCTGTCCTGAGATGCTCTTACCTACTGTTATGGGTTGAAGCTAAAACCGGTTTCTTCTTTTCCACCCCTCTGGCGCTGGTCGGCCCGGCCTGGTAGTCGCCGCCCGTCGGGCCCCGCGGATGGCTGGGCTCACGCCTCGCCTGCTGCCGCCGCCGCACCCCCCTGGCCACCCC
>VYZS01017125.1:0-14261 GCA_013400695.1 Neodrepanis coruscans
AAGCAGCTTGGAAGCAGGTACAGATTTTGTCCTAAAAATATTAGTAAACACAAGAGAAGTGGAGGAGGAATAGGGGAAAGCAGTGGAGGTAAGAAAGGAATAGGGAGAAGGCCAGGCAGAATGCTGAAGCTGTAGGGACAAAGAACACAAAACTCTTAAAATACTAGTAATTCTACTCACTGAACATATATACACAGGTAACCAATGTCACCAATGAAATACAACTGTCCCATCACAGAACAATGATCACCACCTTACAAAAACCAACCTGTAAGTCACATCAGAAATAGCTTTTGCCATTAACCTTACAAAGCGATTTCAGTATCACAGGATAAACCAGAACCTCAAACCAATCCCATATTCCTGCACAAATCTTAGAAATGCTGGAACAATATTTCAAAAGCTAATCACCAATGTGACACCTGATTAGGTGTTCCAGCACTAGTTCTCAAGTGGCAAGCTGGTATTTCTTCTTCTGGTAAGGCTGGTGACCAACTGGGTTGCAGTGAACACACAAACACCATCATCAGCAGAGAGAAGATGACAGACAAGCACAGCCCTGATGATGCAAGTCCTGTCTCAGACTGGCACGAGATGACTGTATTTCTACTGACGCCTCCAGAGAAGGCCTTTCAGGAGCAGACTGCAGATTGATGCCTTCACACACAGAAACAGAAGTAATAACTAGTTTCTGTTAAATGCTATTCCTGCTACTTCAGAACCTTACAGCAAAAAACCATGTGCAAGTCCCTAAGTTTTATACTGCTGTTGGTTGAAACAGAAGTTCAAAAAGATGCAAACAAGGCTGTAGTGTCTGTCAAGTTTAGGTCATAAACATTTTGTTGTTTATATTTAATAATTATATTTTGCTGTAACATTATAGTTTTAAGATACAGCAAGTTTGTATCACAGAACTTCTTATGAGAATAGTTTGTAGCCCATACATTTCAGAGCCTGAGCAGACTGCAGCACCACAGACACAGCCAGAAGAACGTATCGGGAACAGGAGCTGTATAGGAACTTGTGCGTAGTTTACCATCTCAGGAATGTTGCAAAGATCAATTAGCAGCTGCATGACAGGTAATTCCATGGCATACAGGTGGTTTAAAGTAACTACACTGGTTAACTCTAAGAGCAGAGTGGCTGCTTACCAGGTATCTCGTTCACTTAGCACTGTAAATACTACACTTGAAATGAGGCAGACACTCTGAAAAGCAGCTAAGCACAACTTATGATAGTCAATTGTAGAATACAAAAGGGATAGATTCAGTTATTTATTAGCTCATTCTCCATTTTATTGCCACAATTATTTTAATATAGCTTCAGATAAACCACTCCCAGAGGAAAAAAAAAATCTAGTATTTTAAAGCAAGAGAGCTTTGACACACTCCAACAACCACAGTAAACAAAAGCTCTTACTTAGAAACAAATGAAAACAATGGGTTATGTGCTCAGAGTGGAGGCAGCTTGCTTTTTTCCAAGTGCCTGTTTCAGAATCACTTCATCACTTCTTATTTCTACAGCGATGGCAAGTGGAACTTGTGCTGGATTAATTTTACCCTCTGGCTCCGAATTCCAAACCAGCAGACCAGGTCAGTTCTTCAAATTCCTCTGCCTCCCTTAAGCACTTCCTCTTTATCTGGGTGCCACTCTGCAGTCAGTTTCCCTAAGCAAGGCTTTGCCAAAGCTTTGCTATTGTCCACTTTGGCCCAGCTTCAACACCTCCCTTCCTTCTATCAACACCTGTGTTCATTTCAGGGCTCTGCAGGGTAGCACAGACCAGGGGCAAAGCTGCTCAAGATCTTCCTTCTCACTCACAGGTTGTGCAATGAGCTACACAAAGAAAGCACAGGGCTACAGCCACTAGTCACTCAAACCAGCATGTGCATGAGACTAGGACTACAAAATACATAAAGGGAAGGGTTCTCTTCAGTATCAGGCTGAACATATGGTAATTAAAAAAAAAAAGGCAGCTCTGGAACCACAGCACAGGTGATGATGCAGCTCAGCCAGGCTTTGGCTAAGACAGAACTGACTTGCCTCCTTCTCCCCTTCCAGCTCCCGTGACTCCCTGTGAATAGGGCAAGGGAAGTTCAGTTCCTGGCTGTGAAGCCAAGGGTGCATTACTGAACATGCAGAAAGCTTCCAGCCTTTTCTTACCACTAGACAAAACTCAGAACTCTGTGTTCCTTCCACTGATGTTTGTCTTGAAAAGCTGGTCTGGCTCAAAACTAAAAATTACTCAGAAAAGGAGGCAAAGGGAGCTAATACAATTTCCTCACTTGCTTACCTAAGCACCACTACAGCCCAAGAAAGGTGACAGAGGAAAGAACTCCCGGTAGCACTCCTCCCAACCTGGGTATCAAAACAATCCTGAAGACACATCTCTCTTGTTAAGTTGCCTGCTGTCTCTGATGAGTAGACTCATTCCTTCCCACACAGTTCCCCCTCCTTACTCAAAAGGGCTCTTGCACTGATATGACAATATCTACTACTTGTTTGAATATGTTTTTCAAATCATCTCTGTGAGCTGAGCTGGCTCTCTGAGGGATCATACAAGCGGTGATGTTGACATCACAGAACCAACAGAGTTCATAGCTGAGACAAAAAGTGGTAACAAGGTCTACTCATTTTGGCAGCAGATAAACACTGGATTAATTCAGTCATCTCACAGAACCATTTTTCTTGTGGTTGCTGCACATAAAACAGTGATCAATCAGCTCACTTCCTTCTTCCTCTTCCTTCTTCCCCTCTGATATCTTGCTTTCACCAATCCTCCTAGGTCCAGCTTCCTCCCCTGAAAGTACTCCAGGACCTTGGAAAGCATAGCTCCAAGGCCAACTCAGCTGATTCAGCCACTAAGCAAAAAGTTAACCTAAAAGGTAGGTAGTTTTCTATGGTGTTAGTGGGTTGACTCAGATCATGGCAGACTACCCAAATCACCACAAGGTAAGGGGAGCAACAACTCTTTTCAGCTTGGAAGAACTTGGAAGAACTCTGTCAACTTGGATGTCCATGAAACCAATGCCACAGTACCAACTGAGCTGAAAAAAACTTCCTGTTTCTCTTACCTTTCTCTAGAAAAACAAATGAAAATAAATCTTTTAAGTTATGGACAGTTTCAAACAACAGGCAAGTCGCAAATAACATAAGATTTTAAAACTTGGATTTAAACCAGGTAATTACACAAATGTCACAAGATATGTACCTATAACCTGGTTTATGAGGTACTTCTAGTCCTTCCTAGTAGTTTGCAGAGCTTCCAGGTGTTTCATAAGCCCTTTTCTCATCACAGGCTGCAGTTCATTCCCCCTCTCCTTCCTTTCCAACCACAGCATCTTTATGCAACTCAGGAAAGTGCAGTATTGACCTTTCACAGGACTGGGCATTACAAGACATTAACCCAAAGCAAAGATTTTTCTTAACCTCTTTTCAGCCAGTTATCTGTTAGTCAAAACTCTGTCATCAAATTGGAAAACCTTATTTAAATTTATACAAAGGACAAACTAAAAAATTCCCAACTGTCAGTTACAGAGCAAGGGGACTTACACATGTGTAAGAATGGACAAGAAGGGAGGAAAAATAACCTCCTAAATCCTTCACGATGGCTACATAATTTCTGGAAAAGTAATAAAAATTGCTTTTTTACTCTTTTAAAGATGATTCAGCTTCAATATCTAAATAAACAAACATTTTCAACAGCATATTTGAAGCCCATGATTTAACTCTTCCTTTCTACATAAGAATTAGCACAGGCCTACAAAGTCAGAGGGGCTGTTCAGCTTAACCATGTTTCAGTTTTTGTGGCACTACCCAACTCCTGACTACAGGTTTAAAAAAGAAACAAATAAATAAAAATTATTTCCAAACAAAATTAGGCTAGGTGAGCCTGTAAAAAAGCCTCTTCAAATCTTGCATGATCACAAAAGACACAGAAACCGCCTGCCATTCATAATAAAACCTTTTTAGTCAAAATTGGGGATGGGTTTGCATTTTTTTTGCGTGGACAGGTGTCTGGGGTTTCTTTCAAATAAAGTGTCGGAATTAGTATGAAGGTGCACACGAACAGTCGCATGAAACTCTTTGTATGGACTTGGAGTTTGTTAATTGTAGTTAACAACTTGTATAAATACGTCTTAGAGTCTTACAACTCCTAATATCTGCTCTTTTAGGGATTAAAATATCATTGAAAGGGTCTCAAAGCAAGACAGAAGCAGTACAGATCAGAACTCTGGTTTCCAGGATGAACAAGTTCTCAAGCTGTCACAGGGTGTTAACACCAGCTCCAGTGGGATGAAAACCTGTTTAGCCAAGAAGCACCATCACGTGCTTGCAGAAAATAAGGGCAAGAGACTCTGGTCATGCACATTGCCAGCTGTGCTCAGCAATGTGCTCTTCCAGAATGAAGTGCAAAGACACCAGAAGCGTTTCACAAGGAGGACTGAAAAATAAAGCAAATTCAACTGCTCAATTTCAAAAACTGAGAGTCTCCTCAAGACAAGTGAAATGGCTGATGAGACACAGCCTACTTTACTCTAGAGAGTGAGGAGGATTAGATCACTTTGCAATTGTATTTTCTTTCATCATCATCTCCTAATAAGAATAACTTTGAGATACTGTTGGGGTCTAGAACCAGCAACTGTCTACTGAAGTTGAAAAGCAAGTGGAAGTTCATCAGGAAAACAGTTCAGAGAGATGCTGAAGTAACACATCCAAGAAAAGCAGAAGACAATCTGCTTATGAAAGATGCCACAACACTGATCACAGAAAGACATTGAGATGGGCTACAACTGACAATGTTGGTGGCAAGAAATCTCACTGTTGCAAAACTGGTACTGGAAGTTAAAGTACGCTAAAGTTCAGGAGCATTCTCTGGTAGAATTTAGTAAACATACTCTAATATAAGAAAATTCTGTTTCACGTGTATTAAACATTCTGAAAATAAATATTCCAGCTGTAGTTCTCACAGAAATCTTATGCTATTCCCCCTTTATTCCCACGTGGAACATTGCTGGTAACAAACACTTATGTAAAAAAGACTTCACCATTATACACAAAAACATCTAAAATGACAGACTTTCAGTCACAAACTGCAGAAACTGCCAATATTTTTATGCTACAACTGTTCATCCCAGCTCAGATCAAAGTCCATCTCAACTTCAACTGGTGGTGAAAAGCAGGTACATAGGCAAAAGTGGATGAAGACACCAACTCTTACTGGCAACCAAAATGAAATACACCATCACCCACAAAGGTCTCAGAAGCACAGCCCTAAGCAGAATGCACCACACAAACTTCTAAATGTATTTTCAAACTCCTATAATACTTCGGAAACATCCAGATCAAGAGATTTTTCCTGGTAAACTCTCACAGCAGTCGATATTGCAAATACTTGTCTTTTTCTTGTAAGGATACGAGCTCCATGAAACTCCACAGCCACAATGTAAAACCCACAGATTTATGGCAACTCAAACATTGTTTGAGTACCTGAAACACAGCCGTGCCATTTCAAGTCTCTTCCACAACAAAAGCTAACCGGATTCTAAATCAGTTCTAATCATAAAAATCACCCCACTTTTATATATTAAAAAATAGTTAACCACCTGAGGACAATCAATGCCATTTGCATAAAGCTGCTGTGCCTGAAGTACCAGAAAAAAAAGTCTGTGAATGTCAGTGCCCAACAAAGCAGCCAATGCAAAGGCACAAATGTTGAGGACAAAGCAGTCTTGCACAGTCAGTTTCTGTGGCTGTCATTTTAAGAGACTGAGATCATACTGAATTCCTGTGTTTAAGCAGATGAAAGCATGTGGAATCACAACAGAAGACACATGCAGGTGTCTTGTGTAACTGCAGGGCGTTTTCTTTGGTTTGCTTATGGTTCACACAACCCACTTTGTTTTTTAGTGCTGAAAAGAAAGAGGAGCTAAATGTTAACATCTGTCCTCAGCTGAGTTGGTCTTACTTTTCTCCTACAGTTTGTTTACAACTAATTGCTGAGTCACCACCAGGCAGCTGAGCCATTTCCAAAGACTCTAAATCAAGTCCGAGACAAATTTTCTATTGCTATGAAATCTACATGCTCTGCAAGGCCAGTGGCACATCTTCCCTGGCTGGAACATTGTGGGAGACCACCACTGGAATTTAAAGGACAGTCACCATCAACTCTTAATTTCCATCATCAGAGCTGTGAGTCCAACTACCCTCCTCTGAGGAAGAGCAAACACCGTGGTCATCACCATCATTTTGGCAACAGACAACTGTGCACAACATAAATTGGCATTTCGGTACCAGCTCTATTAGAATGGGAGAACTAAATAAAAGCAAAACCAATTTACTGCTACTGACATATTTAATTCACTTCAAGAACAATCACTGCAGCAGTTTTAATTAACTTCCTGTAGCAACTCAGGAGAAAAGCCACAGGAATTAAAAAAAACCCCAAACTAAGCAAAAAACCAACACCAAACTTGTGAGCTGTTTTCCTCTCTGTGTTTCCTTTATCTTAACCTCCCCATATTTGGCTCGTAAGCAGCTGCAACAACTTCAGAAGTGACACACATCCATTCTGTATTTCACATTTCAAGCAACTGAAATGCAAGAGCACAGCACAGACCACTACACTGAGGATATTTCATTGTAAAAATTTAATCACTTCATGATCAATGTTCCAAAGCAACTGTTTGTCTCTACCACTTTAATGATTAGTTTTTAGAGAGGCACCAGGAATTTGCCACTGTTTCTGAACTGTGCTCTACCATCTCCCTGGACTGACATCTCCTGACTCTGCACAGGTAACCTCCTGCCCTCTGGTTTAATGAGCTGTCACTCAGCTAAAAACTCAGGAAAAATCAGAATTTTTAGTTACCATCTACAGCCTAATGCTTCCAACACAGCTGTGATGTATTTCTTAAGATTCACTTGTAGGACAGCTGCTACTGCAGAAGCCTCAAAAACCTTTCAGAGTTAAAATGTAGGTTAAAAAAAAAATCATGTAGTAGTTGCATCCAGGATATTTAACGTCATGTGTAATGCAACTGTAATGTGTAATTATACTCCAGCAACAGATAATTTGGTTCATAGGTATGAAGTACAATTATACAGATACCCTGAGAAGAGCACCTAAAATAACAGGTGTGTCACCAAATTTATTAAAGAAGGTATTTAGACAGGAATGAGCAAAATAGCAAAGAAGATGCACAAGACACAAGAGGCACAATTGCTAACTGCGTTAGATACCTTGTCCTGACAAGTTTGATCAAAGTGTGCTGCTCTCATCCACACCAGGCTGAGGAAGCACAAAGTATGTTGGCAGAGGGGCTTCAAGCAGCAATCCCTCTCAGCATTATTTGTCTCACAGCAGCCAGTTACAAACAGGACGCACTAAGTTTTTAAGAGGTGTTGGATGCCAGGTCAGATGGGGCCCTGAGCAGCCCCGTCCAGTGGGAGGTGCCCCTGGCCACGGCAAAGGCGGGGCTTGGGAGCAGATGATCTCTACGCTCCATTCCAACCCCTTGACATTCCATGGTTCAGAACGTTTAAAAAAGTGGCAAGAGATACCTAGAAAGGCACTGGTATTAAAAAAAAAAGAAATAAAAATANCCCCCGACCCGGAAGTGCTGAGGCGCGCGGCCACCTCCTGCCGGCGGGGGTGGAGCTTCGGCGCTCGCCCCGCCCCCCCCGCGCCGCGGGTCTGAGGGAGGCGGCGGTCACGGGGGTGCGCCGTGGGGAGAGCCAGGGAATCCCAAGGTCTGTTAACGTGGAAAACACCTCTCAGGGCATCGACTCCAACCTGTGACCCAACACCACTGTCACCTGGACTATGGCACGAAGTGCCACGTCCAGTCTTTCCTTCAACACCTCCAGGGAAAGTGACTCCACCACCTCCCTGGGCAGCCCATTCCAAAGTCTGAACATCCTTTCTGTGAAGAAATTCCTATGTCCAACCTGAACCTTCTCTGAGGTTCAACTTGAGGCCATGTCCTCTTGTCCTGTCACTTGTCACCCGAGAGCAGAGACCGCCCCCCTCCTTTGCTACAACCACCTCGCAGGGAGCGATGAGGTCCTTCCCAGACTCATTTTTTCCAGGCTGAGCACTCCCAGCTCCCTCAGCCGCTCCTCACGGGACTTGTGAGCTGGAAGCAGTGAGCCAGGAGGGCAACCTACATTCACACGGTGTTTAGGACTTTCTACTTAGAGTCCACATGTGACCAGTGAGTTGGAAGAAAAGTCATGGTCTCCCATAATCTAAGCTGCTTCATGAAGTGTGTCCCATGATCCCAGACCTTTGGACCTGGACCAGTCGAAGCTTGGCTTGGATCCANCCCCGGGCCCGCGGTGCCGCTCCCAGCCCCCCTGCCCAGCCACAGCTCCCGCTGCCACCTCGCCTTCTCCCGTCCGCGCTCCCGCCGCCGCCGTGACACCGCCCGAGCTGCCCCGCGGCCCCTCCGCCGGGCCNGAAAGTCCTAAACACCTCTCAGGGCATCGACTCCAACCTGTGACCCAACACCACTGTCACCTGGACTATGGCACGAAGTGCCACGTCCAGTCTTTCCTTCAACACCTCCAGGGAAAGTGACTCCACCACCTCCCTGGGCAGCCCATTCCAAAGTCTGAACATCCTTTCTGTGAAGAAATTCCTATGTCCAACCTGAACCTTCTCTGAGGTTCAACTTGAGGCCATGTCCTCTTGTCCTGTCACTTGTCACCCGAGAGCAGAGACCGCCCCCCTCCTTTGCTACAACCACCTCGCAGGGAGCGATGAGGTCCTTCCCAGACTCATTTTTTCCAGGCTGAGCACTCCCAGCTCCCTCAGCCGCTCTTCACGGGACTTGTGAGCTGGAAGCAGTGAGCCAGGAGGGCAACCTACATTCACACGGTGTTTAGGACTTTCTACTTAGAGTCCACATGTGACCAGTGAGTTGGAAGAAAAGTCATGGTCTCCCATAATCTAAGCTGCTTCATGAAGTGTGTCCCATGATCCCAGACCTTTGGACCTGGACCAGTCGAAGCTTGGCTTGGATCCAGCCAGCTTGGCTCATGGATCGGATCCACGCTGAGGCTGCATCCGATGCTTGGCGGTGGCAAAGGGGGGCAGGACACTCCAGTCGGATCGTACTGGCGATGCTTTGGGATTCCTTTCAGCTCAGCTCTTTATTGACTGTGGACTGGGGGGAACTCTTGAAGACCCATTGGCAGACACTTCATATAAACGCACATTTTACTCCCATTCTGGCTGGTAGCTTTCAGCTTTATAGAGATTTTGATTTGTGATCAACAGCTTGGCCAATATTGACCTACCTGGCTTTTAACAGGTGTGTATCCAACTTATTTGTAAAAACCTTCAATAAAGCTGATTGTGCCAAATCCTCTTGTCATAGTTCATATTCTGAAACCCAAAATGAAGCTTCATTTTGTTTTTTTGTTATTTTTTTGATTTTCCTGTCCCCTGTGGATGTGCAAAAAACCCACAACATTGCTGTAAAGAGGAAGGAACTCCTTTATATATTATAAAAATTGTATCTACTTTTTCACATGAAAAATTCATGTTTTCCATGACCCCTTGCCAGACATTTGTCTCCCCTTTTATTTTTTTCTGTTCTGTACTTCTCCCAGTTTCTCAACAATATTTGTAAAGTGTGGGGTCCAAAACACCAGCCTCATCACCTCAAAACAGGCAAATGAGTATCTCCAGTCTTGACCCTTTCTGAATGTAATTTTTTTCTTTTCTTATCAACAACATCTGAATTTTATTTTTGATACTAGATTCCTATTCTAGACAGTGACTACTGAAATTTATCTATACATTTGATATCTCCTTATAAAGCACTGGTTTTCTCCTTGCTAAATTTCAATAACTTTGATCATGGCCACTCAATTTAGCAAAAATATTTGATTTTTTTTTCTCTTTTCATGTCATCTCACCCAGATTTTTCATGACAATATTCCACAGGTCTTGTCTGGACAGGACAGAGCATTGAAAAATAGCTTGTGATATTTTCTCCTCATTTAAAAAACCATTACACACTGAAGAGAGACATTTCCCTATTATTTTATGTACAAGTGGTTTTGATATACGTTTTTGTTAATTAACAGTTCTTGTCCAGAATGAGTTCTGTTGGAGAAACAGGTTTTTGCTTTGTTTCCTATGAAAGTTAGGCTTCTGTTTTCACATATCCCTGTGTGTCTATGTTCCATTTCCTAATAATGAGCAGGAAATCTGGCATCTGGATGGAGCAGGGTACCTCAGCTGAAGGAAAAGCTGCAGTTGGGGTCAGCTGTCAAACCCAATCAAGAATTCACACTAGAACGAGTCTTCCCAAGTGCTCCCTCAGCAGCTAAGCCCTTCAGCTGGCATTCATGCTGTTAGCATGGATTTGTGTGACCTCAACCACGGGGAAAAAAACTGTAGGAGATCAGGCCGTAAGCAGATAAGATCTCATCCAGCATAAGTAAAGGTTGCTGCTGGTAGGGATGGGGCAGCTCTGCCTCCACTAATCTGTTTGTGGACCCTCTCTTGTTCTGGCACTGTCAGGGTCATCTGCTGAATCGGGGGACAGGAGTGGATAAGCTTTCATTTTTTCATATTATCTTTCATGCAAAATCATCCTGGGTCCCCCAACCACACCAACAAACTAAAATGCTTTTGACAGCCTTGTCAGTTGGATCTTACCTGTGCCCATTTGTCCTCACTCCTCACAGAGGGTTCTGTGGTTGAGAAGGCTAAAGCCTGTTCTGTGAGATCAGTCGTGCAGGCAGGTATCGACTCCTAGGATGAGCCCTCTCCTTTAGGTGCCTCTCCTGTGACTGACAGGATGAAGGAGAGCTGTGTGGGCTTCCATGTCCTTCACTTTTTCCTTTAAAGCCCTGTTGTTATTCATGACATGCTCCAAGTCTATTGATACTATCTGGGTCTCCTACATGGTTGAGCCACAAAGGATATTACTCTGAGGGTTGGTAAAGTCTCGGCAGTGTGTCCTCAACATCCCAGGGTAGCATTTCCAGTGTATTTGATGGGGACAGACTTTTTAATAGAGACTGGGGATAGTGGGTTTAAACTTAACAGAAGGAAGATTTAGAACAGGTATATGGAAGAATTTTTTTATGGTGAGGGTGGTGAAGCACTGGAACTCATTCCCCAGAGAGGTGGTAGATGGCCCATCCATGGAAACATTCAAGGATGGGTTGGATGGGGCTCTGAGCATCCTAATCTAGGTGATGTCCCTGCTCATTGCAGGAGGCTTGGACTAGGTGGCCTTTAAATGTCCCTTCTAACCCAAACAATTCTATGACTCTATGAGCCTATGATTCTGTTTAGCTCTCTAATAGAATTTGGTCTCTTAGTTCCCAAATTATATGATCTTCTAGACTTCTAGACAAGCCAAATTGGCCAGATATGATTGAATTAAAACTGATGTAGAACTGCAGTTTGCTGAAGGGGAGAAAATACAGACAGTGCAGAATCTCCAGTGAAATGGAAGGTGCCTTTAACACCACTGTTGAGCCATCTGACATCCTGCTGGCAGGACTGACAGTGGAAAGGGAAGACAGCCCTGCCTGTTTCTACTTTGGCAGCCTGGAAAACCATGCAGATGGGCAACTTGCAAGCAACCCATGTGTCAGGGTTGATTTTCTCTGTGGTCAGCTTGGGTCGGCACCTGCACAGTGGTCAGATAGCCAGGTCTCTGCTGGTTAGCCAGGCGGCCAGCAATGCTGTAGAGGTGTTACTTGTGCTGGCCTGTGGAGTATTTCAGTCATTTATGATGATACTGTTGGGATATTTATTGAATCAATGTTTGACAGAGGTTTGCAAGGATTATATACAAGAATTTGTTGCTTATGCTATCCCATGGTAAATACAAGCTGATTTGCTGTTGGATAAGAGACTCTGTACCTAAGTTATTGAGTATTATCAGCTGTTCTGGAAAGCTGAGATGCCTCCAACTAGAGATTAATGCAAAATTGATTTTCCTCCAAGTTATGTGTAGCATACATTTCTTTAAATACTAATAAAACTCATGTAAGCAGCTACTGTTTTGTTGTGGGTTTTTTCACTTTTAACTTCTTACCTGGTAAATTTCTGTTTTCCAGAAAAATTAATATCTTCTTTTTTTAAGCATTAATACTTTAACAGAAGACTGCCATAGAGTCAGACTCACTTAATAAAAAAATTATTAGCCAGTTGATGTAAAAGAAGCCTTGGTTATTCGGTTTTGAAGTATTATGCTTGCAGAGGGTTGTTTTGCTTTTGTTTGTTTTTTGGAGTTTTTTCTTTTATTAATATTCTCTTGAATAATACATATCTGTTAGGGATTTTATATCACATGCTCTCTAGAAGTAGGATGAAATACTTCACTATGATGACTGTATCAAGATTGCATTCTGGCAAACTCAATACACTTGTAAAAACTACAATTTGCTCTTTTTTCTATGTCACACAGTTTTTTCCTGTATTTGCATCATTTATCACTGTGCAAACTCACTTTGGGTTTTTAGCAAAACCTTAGAGTTTGCAGGATCTTCCATTAACAGTAGTATTTAGGAAAGACCCATGGAAGCATCCAAAGCATGAGATAATCTGCAGAGCAGAACATTAGTCCAGACATGTTGTGGAAACTAAATAACAAAAGCAGAACTCTAGCATAACATTTGAGTACAACCACTTCGATTATAATTTTCACTGTATTATCATTTAACTCTCTACCCATTCTTCATCTTAACTTACATTTTTTAAATAATTTTAAATGATTTAAATGTCCAGTTAAATTATTTAGACAGATGCCAAGTAGANAATATATAGCATATTTTATTTATTGTAAATATATTATAAATATTGAGAATGGGACCCCACCTTATGTGGAAATAAATATAGAGAGGAGATCCTTCAAGAAGACAGTCAAACATACCTAAATCTCATTGAAGATCTGCCTTTGTAGTGAGAATTCCTAAGCACCTCTTAAGCATAAAAAGGTAAACTGAGCAGAGTACCTAGAAAGAGGTGTCTATGAGTGATGTGTGACTTGGGCTCTGAGGGTCTGAGACCAGGCAGCTTTGTCTGGGATTTCAGCTCACAGCTGGACATGGGCACAGAGACTCTTTCCCCACTCTCTTCTGTAGCTCCTGTTTTGCTTTCAGAAATTCTTCAATGTCACTAATGCCAACTCGTATGCTTTTAAAAGACCCAAGCTAAGTTATATTGTTACTTTTGATCTGGTGAGGGAAAAACAAATTTGGAGAATAGTTTCTTTTTTTAAAAGCTTTCTTTAGAATAATGTAGTATTTAAATAGCAGCCTTAATTAAATGCTCTTCGGTAAATGTTAAAAATAAGATACCACATTTCTCCAGTCACTATAATAATTGAATGTTTTATTATAGTTCAAATACACTGATATATAATTTTTGTAAATGTAAAATTCAATTCTAGTAGTATTTTATGTTTTCAAAATATGAATTTGAGACTACATTTTCAAGCCAGTACAAAAAAAAGTAAAGTAGTTCTTCGTGTTCCAGCTGTATTCTCATTTTAGGTTTTGCACCCATGGAAATATTTACATGACTTCTGCTTTATTCCTGTTTATTTACTAATGGCCTTTGCCACTGTTATCATTGCACCCTGTTCTTCCTTGCAAATAACCTTGTTTTTCACTGCCTTGACATAAAAATAAACAGTCTGATGAGACAGCACATGATAAATTTTAATATACTTTCCTCATAAAAACAAAGAAAACAATAGGATCCTTGGAATAACCTTCAAATGACTGACAAACTAACTGAAAAGATATGTTGATTTTTTTTTTTAATTCTCAAGAGTATTAGAAAATATGATCTTGTGTAACAAGATCCACAAAAACATGAAATAGTAGTGCTACATAAAGTCAGAGATCAATGCAGGAGTCGACTTTAACATCAAGGTAAATATTCAATAATTTTTTTACTTTAGAGACTGAGTTTTTCTTCATTTTCTTTAGACATCTTTTAAAAATTGTTTTGACAATGGTTTGATAAAGAGCAAGTGGAAACTAAATTTACTGCACAGGCTCACAGGAAGTGAAAGTTATGAAAACTTCCTGTTTACTCATAGTAAGAAGTGAGACAGTGTTAAGGAAACTGATTTGCTCAAAAAGGAATAGGTGTAGGCAGGCTTGGTTACATTTTTTCCTAATAAAAAATATTTTGGTCTGAAAGGGTTAAAAATAAGCTTTTAAAATTGTTTTTCCTTCTTCTTCCAGTAGTAAAGTTGGGTTTTCCCCCCCCTTTTTCA
>VYZS01017129.1:0-15601 GCA_013400695.1 Neodrepanis coruscans
CCCGTTTACATAGACACACAGAATGCAAGGTTCAAAACCCCCCCATTCCCCCTCCCAGAAAACCTCAAAAATCCTCAAAAAGCCCCCAAAAGTCCCCTCCCTGGCCCCTAGGAGAGAGGAAAAAAAAAAAAAAACCAGGGGAAGAGAAAAACAGGTTTTAGCTCCAGGAACTTTTGTTCTCACCCCACAATACCCTCGCATTTTTATTGTCAGTTTTTGTTGCTTGTAAAATAAAATCTGTTGGTGGTTGTTGATTCTATTTCAATCTCTTGTGATTTATAATGCCCTCTAGTGTCCAAACCAGGACAGACCTGAAGATCCTTTGCTTTTGGAGGAAGATGAAAGCATATGTGACTAGATGTGGTAAATTCAGATATAATCTGGATATAGGTCATGAAGAAAAGCAAAGGTGAAGTCTGGTGGTGTAATCCAACATGACAGAATCAAGGAGAAAGAGAGATTAGGGATTTAACTTTAGCCTTACTGATGTTAAACCAAAGTGATAATTCCATTCTTTATTTTTCAAAGTTACGTACAAGAACTTTAGCAGCGCAAAAAAATTGAACTTGCTTAGAAAACCGTGAGTACATAAAAAAGTACATTACATAGCACAGGATAGCATAGATAAGGTATTTTTGGCTCTTCACTGACCCTTTCAACCAGAAAGTATGTGAGTAATGCCAGTGTTTTAACCACGAGGCACTAATTTGTCTAGAAATATGAAAATAACCTATCTTTATTTTGTCTGAAGTACAAATGCTATTCCATGCAAAAGTAACAGGGAGCATGTGGCAGACATTATAGAAAACAATGGTGTAAGCCATTTCCGAAAACAAAAACACGTGTAATAGCCATGTGTGAGTTAAATCACAAATACAGTTTTACATGAGGGCAATTATTCCCCCTCTTTCCCCCCCCCCCCCCCATTCAAATCACAGCACTTGGCAAATCATTGCAATATTTTTTTACAGAGTAATTTTGGCATTACAATTACTATAATCTTTATTAATATTGCAAAAGAAATGTCACAACAGATGTCATGATCAGTGTCATGATTCACTAAGAAAATTGCACAAAAACAAACGACAGGCAATGGGCTATGAAGTAAAGAGACAAAAGGCCCTGAAAGATTGATGTGGACCTACCTACGTTTGAAAAAAAAAATCCCCAAAAACACCTCCAACAGATTTACACATAATTTCACATAATCAGCTAAAAAATACATGTATTTCAATTATTTTTGATCTTTCAAAAGGAAACAAAGTACTCTTTCAAGGCAAAATAGCCTTTCCTGTTCTACTAATAGCTCAATATATCCATCTTCCAATGTAAATTAGAGTCTTTTTACAAAAGATAAATATTGCAAAGTTAGATGGGCTCCTCTTAACTAATTAGATGCCACACATTGTTCCAGGAAATTATGGACAGTTGTATGTCTTCATAGACACAAAAAACCCAAATGTGTTTTATAAGTGACTTCTTTTAGAGTAAAAGGGGATAAAACAGAAACTGGTAGATGAAAAACCTGCAATTCCTTGATCCCTGTTTTTCTGTAATCATCCCTATCTTCAATAAACTCACATTAAGACCACTTCCCATTGCCAAGTAGGATGATTCCTTACACTTAAAAGGGAGGTGATTTATTTCCAAATCCAGAAGAGCAGACAGACATCAGTTCCCTTTACATAGTGACATGCTCCACACAAGCACACACATCTAATGGATGCAGAAAATAAAGTCAGTCACACCCACTCCTGCTACTAACATGGAAAACAGCACAGTGTTGGAAAAGCTTAAGCAGTAGAAAGAGATACAGAAAAACAATAGGAGTAATGGGGTGGATTTTAGCCCAGAGCAGTTTAGCACATTTACCCAAAGCTCGTCCAAAGAACACAATGGTTCATGAGTGGGATTGGTGCCTACAGACCACAACTATTTTAGTTTGAACTTTAATTGTGGTTATGCAGAGAGTACTCTGACAGAGTTCAAGAAGGCACTTATAAACTCAAAGCTAAGCACATGTTCAATTGCCTTTCTGAGTAGACCAGAGTGTTTGGTGCCTCTCACACTTGAGACCAGGATGAAACCGGACACTGAACAAAAGTCTGCACTTAGTGTGCCCTCACTCCACTGACGGTTCCCACCTGCTTAAGGAAATAAATAAAGAACATTCCTCTAAGTAGATGCCAGAATGCCTTTACTACATAGCTAAAACATCATGGCAAAGTCCATATTGAACACATTTTCTAAAACATCAGCACTGTGTCAAGTGGTTACCTCTTCAGTTTACACAAGTTTTTCAGTCACTAAAGTCTAAAAATATTTAACTTTATAGCTACTTACGCAGTTTCCTAATCCTGCTTGGAAGAACTCTGTACACCAGGAAATGCAGGCACAAAGGTAAAAACATTTTGAAAAATGAACACTATGAAAACCAGTTTATAGTACAGACAGCAATTATTTTGTCCACTTTTGCTTCTTGCAAAATAGGAGATAATTGTGCAATATTCAAATTTTCATCCCTAAACTCACCAGCTCAGTATTATGTTGGTGTCACTCCTCATAGATATGACAGTTCTATTTAGGCTGATGATGCCTGTCTCAATATAAAAATTTCTGCATTTAAAACAAATGATTAGCAGTCTGTTACAAAAGTGTTTCAAATTATTTAGTATAACTTTTTCAAAGGTAGGCAGCTGAAATATCAGCTAAGGATTAAAAACCTACATAATTCTTCCACAGTGTGTCTTTGACTGGCATTTTTAGCTTCACTGAAAGGAGCAAAAAAAAGCCATGTTATGCAAAGGCTTTATTCTTTAGCTAGTAAGACAGCCCTTATTGAATTTTCTATACTTACAGAGGGGACAAACATACAATGGAAGAAACATACCAGACACACAGCAGGTCATTGTTAGGATTGGATTGATACTGGATGTATACATATCCTGCCATTACAGATTTTTTTCTTCCCTGTTACAGTCTCCTTATGTCCCATAATTTGACTTGTGGAAAGCCAGAAAAAATGTTTGCTATAACCTTGCTGTTGCTTGTTGTGTGACGTTGGGCTGATTCCTTTCTATTCCTGTTGCCGTTTTAAGGCCCTCTTGATTTTGGTCTTTCTTGATCATCTGCAAAATAAACAGTAACTGCTCCTCATATTGGATTTAGGCTTTCTCATCACAGTAGAACCACTTTTCTGCTACTGTCTCCGCAACTGAAAAATGATACTCCTTTAAATAACTCTGCAATGCAGTTAACTAGAGTTTTTTTAAGAACCTATTACACAATTTCATGTATTTTCTATGACAATGATAAAGAAAATTTATACTCAACTGAATCATAGGTAATCCAAAGAAAAGGCTACCAGTTGTGTGTGTTTTTTGGTAGAAACCCTTAATACTGAATACAGTTTCATTCCTAGTAGTTTTTAGAACTAGAGGAGTGAAACAGAACTCTGAAGTAGAGAAATACAGTTCTGTGGTTAGTACATATTTTCTTATTTATTTATGAAAAAAAAAGAGTGTGTGAAGAATTGCTTTTGGTCTGTCAAGTGGATAGCATAGTTACCATCTCTTGCTGCATCCCGTATGGATCTTTCACTGCAATGTGATTGGATCAGAGCATTTTCCTGGATTTATTTTGTAAAAGAAAAATATGTTGATATTTTTAGCTGAGAAATTTCTTAAGACTCTCACATAAAAAATCATCAGCCTATCTGTCAGAGAAGTAACATTTGCTTTATCTTTCTGTTTACGATCTGTTAAGTAGATGTTTTATGCTCTCCTTGTAAGGTTGCTGCTCTCCAGGAATCAGGTGAAATTCCTAGATGCAACCAAATGTGCATACACAGCTGAAAGCTCTGAAGTACAGTTTGGGAGGCAAAGCAAAGAGCCTGCAAAAAGGCAAAAGCCTCTGAGATGATGGAAAGGTGAAACAACTTACAGAGTTTGAACAGATTACATGATTTGCAAAGGGGTGATGGACTTGACAGCCAGATTAAAAGAAAACTGTTTGGCATAAATGCTCACAGGACGTCTATTTTAAAGCTAATTATTAGAAGAACTAAACCTTCTCTTTTTCAGGAGGGATTTTTTTTCAGCAAAGCCTTGCATAGCTGACTGAAAAGTCTTTCTTCCACCACTATGGAAAATGTTGCAGAGAGCTTCTTCTCAAAGTTCTGACATTCACTGAAGTAAACATTAACTGCAGAAAATGTTGATGATTTTAGGTCCTTGGCTCTTGTGATTGCCTCTAGGAAGGAATTTAAGAAGTATTTATTGAGAGAGAGGTTCATCTGACTTTTTATTCCATTTGGATGCTATATTCTTTCATAATATCAGAATTTCTTGAACATGGAGTATTATGCATATGACCATTTCCTAGCACTTCAGGAGAATACCACATTGTCCTGGTTTGGACGCTAGGGGTCGTTAATAGTGATGAGAGAACGCAATAGAAAATCAAGAACAAACCAACAAGTTTTATTTTACACACAAAAAAACCGACAATAAAACGCAAAGACAGACAAATTGAGCTCCTCTGGGGCTGGCTGCTGAGCTGCTGGTGTGAGGGAGGAAGGATAGAATGGCGCTGGGTTCTCTCTGAGGTTTCCTGAAAACCAGAAAATGAAAGAAAACCCAGGGGGACCCCCAAGGGGAGAAATACCACAGCTGGTGAAACAATGGTGTCCTCAGCCCCTGCGCTGCCTCTGCTGCCGCTGAAGCTGCACTGCTGCTCATGCTGCTGAGCAGAGGCAAGTAGGGATGCAACTCCGATGACTGACGAGCCCCGAAAGAGAAAGATGGCCTCTGGGGTCGCTGCTTTATAGGGAGTCTAATCCCGTGCGATCTCGGAGTCTCTCCCAGCGTAGGTCACCTCTGGATTGGCTAAACAGCGCCTGAGAAACACTCCCCTGTGAGATCTCACCACGAGGCAACATGGCANCTCCCAGAAGCCCCTAAAAAACCCTCAAAAATCCCCCAAAACCCCCCTCCCTGTCCCCCCAGAAGGTTGAAAAAGCGAGAAAGAAAGAGAAACACATTTCAACTTCAGAAACTTTGTTTCACCCCGTAACACACATTTTTAAATTTATATTCAATAGGTGATTTTATAAAAAGTAAAAAAGCTAGATGTACACAATCTCATTGAATTTTTTTCTAAATAAGTAAAATTATGATCATTATTACTCTTAACAAAAAATTATTACTATTACAGTGGAATTATTCTACAGGGCATGAAGATAATTGGTTTGCACAGAAAAAGATCCAGCAAAATTGTATATGCCACACTATTAAAAAAAGATTTTTTTTTTTAAAAAGCAAATGATGAAGACGTGAAACTAAGTGCCTTTTCTTTACATGCAGACATTTCAAAGATATTTGTTTATTTTTATCTGAATGTAACAAGATACCAGGTCCTGCAAATCTTATATACCTGAAAAAAAATCTGTTACTTTCCTTGGTAAATATATAACAATGACATGTTTTTAATAATAATTATTTTTTGACAAGTAGATGAATACTTGCAACTTGACATGTTATTGTTAACGAGTTTTGCTCAATGTTTTTAGTTGTATACAATATTTACCTAAAGTTTTAAACCCAAATTTTGTGGGGAAAATATTTGATGTATTTTTCCAGTTCAGTCCAAAATGTTACATTGTCCAACCTTTAAACATTATCTGGGAACACATCGAGGCAGTATTAGCAGCCACAATTGTCTCTGCCCCTTGTTATAGAGTTAGTATTCTACTTTTCAAAAAGCATGTTCAAATTTAGGGAAAATTTTCTGAATTAATACGATTTCCTTCATTGATCCAAATACTGTAGTCAAATATCAAGATCATTTCAGAGTCAAGAGGATAGCCAGTGAGAAATGCAACATCTGAAGTTTCTTTTAAAACAGATAGGGCAGCAGGTTTACAGCTAACAAGCCACCAGCAGTTCAGATGGGATGCCAATTCCATGCTGTGCCCCATGGCTGTCAGAGGGGATTTGTTGTTTCTGTAGTCCAAACCCTTTGCTACAGTAGTAATATAGAAAAAGGTGCTGAGGGTATTATGAGCATATTTCTCTGGAGACCATCTGAATATTCACACAGTTCCAACATCCCTGAGAAACTTTTGTCTTCTCTCACAGATAGAAGAATTACTAAGGAACTCTATTTCTTAACACTTCAAAGTACTTCATAGATACTTTGCTGGGTTAGGAATACTTCATGTGTTAACAAAGTTGATTACTTATGAGGTAGCTGATAATATCTTATGTACAGGTTAAATCAGAATGTCCCAAAGAACTAAGATACCAGAAGTAGTAAGGAATTGTCATTGCAACAGAAAAGCTTGTTGAAAACAATTAAAAAACTCCAAAACTCATATGAGTAATTTCTAAAATACCAATGAAGAGGTACAAGAAAAAGATCTATGAACAGCTGAATTCCCTCAATGGGTAGGTGCATAGGTGGTGTAAGGAGGGAGAAGGTGTAGGTGTTGTCACTGCTATCACTAGAAACTTTATGTTATGTTTTTCTAATAACATTTTTAGCAAAGAAAGGTTAGAAATAGTTTAAGATTTTCTTAAAAACTGTGTCTGTACACTAAAAATGATTTTTCAATAAATATACGACTGTTTCTTAAGACGGGCCGTAGTTGTTGTATATTAGGAAAGGACACTTGGATTTCAAAAGCATATTTAAACACTTAATTCAGTTCTGCTAGAAAAATTCCCAAGGTAAACACTTTTTTCTGATAAAGACTACACATTGTTGAGCTGATGTGTAACTAAATCCAGTTCTGGCATGTTCTGGCATTTCTTTTTTTTTTTTCAGAATACATCACAGAATTTTGGGTTGAGCACCCCTATTATTCTGGGTTTTGTGCTGTGTTAATCTGTTAAATTAAGTATATGCAGAAAAAAGTATGGTGTCATAAATCCAGGTGACTAGGGGATACATTCATCATTCGCATTTTTACCCAACAAAAACCATAAAAGCTTAAAGTTGGGAAATAAGAGAAACGATTACAGGATGCAAAAAATTATCTGAGATTATTTCTTCAGAATTGCTGTTATGCCACATAACAGAGAGAACTGTGTAAAGCCTACCTCAAGCTGTCTCAAATTTTCTGAGAAAGTGCTGGCAACTCCCAATGCACTATTCATTTACCACACTGGTTGGTTTTGCAAAGGGCAGTAGTTCTACTTACCTATACTGCAGCATACATTCTGTCAAAACAGCTTGTCACTGGATGGTTCCAAGGATTCCGTGAAATTTTCTGAGTGTACATGTGCTTTAATAAAACAGAAATGTGGCAGCTGAATGCTAATACAAATAGTAGCAGAAGACATTTATGTATAAATGTAGACTTTGTGCTACAGGGAAAAGGTATTTTCCATTGACAAATGAAGAGCCAAAAACTGATTGTAAATACACCATTTTTGCTAGACCTAAGCAGAAATAAAGTTGAAAACATCTTCATGTACCTGAGATAGGGTATGCTTAATAAGTAGACAATGTAAAAATATAGTAAATCAGAATTAAAGCACAGTCACATCTGGATGCACCTGGATTAGCAGATATATGGATTTTCATGGCAAGACTTCTGTAGTGAGGGGAATTACAGAGATGGCTTCTGTGAGAGGCTGCCAGAAGATTTCCCCATGTCTTGCAGAGCCAATACCAGTTTGTTCCAAGACAAATCCACCACTGGCTTGAGCTGAGCTTGGCAACAGCAGTGGTAGTGTCTCTGGACTAATCTACTTCAGAAATGGGATAGTTGTTACACAACTGCAGATGGAGAAAGGAGTGAGAATATCTGAGAGAAACAGCTCTGTAGTCACCAAGATCAGTGAAGAAGGAAGAGGAAGAGTTGGTCCAGGTGCCAGAGCTGAGATTCCCCTGTAGTCATGATGCAGACCACACTGAGGCAGCCCATCCTCCTGCAGCCTCTGGAGGTCCGCGGTTGAGCACAGAACCACTTGCAGCACATGCAAGAAAGGAGTCTTAATAAGACATGGTTCAGGACACCTAAAAACTGTCTTGTTCACTTGCTGTCTTTGAATGGAGGCATAGTAACCTCACAAGGTGACAGATATCCTTTATGAGATGCTTTTAAAAGCTTCTTTGGTGGGGAAAAAAACCCTCAAAGAAACAAAAAGAAATAAAAGGCAAAGGCTTTCAAATTAATACTGATTCATCCTTAGAAAGGCATTAATAGCTAAATGTTTAGGAGATAAATGTTTATAGACTATGTATGTATTCATTCCATAGTTTTACAGATTTTTTGATACATTTAAAAAGCCCAGCAGTTTAAATGACGTTGAGTTGGAAAGTCGGTATTACCCTGTTGATGATAACAATTAATAACTCAACTGAATGAGTTTCCTCCTAAAAGAGTAGAATGTCCTAAATTACCGATCATAATTACTGCTTGCTGGTGACACAACCTAGCATTTGCTGTCAACTTAAAAAAATAAAAACTGCCAACAAACCTTGAAAACAGAGATCCTGTGCCCACACTTGTGGAAGATGTTATATCTGTGCAGCAGTTATTCCTATATTCCAAGCAAATCATCAAATCCTTTCTCTCCTGAGTTTTTTTACAATAGGTTTTAAAACAGGCAATTAGATGACACAACATTTTCCTCAGGTTGATGCATTATGTACACAATTGACCTTCAAGGTACAAGAAACACCAAAAAACAGAAACTATTCTTAAGCTGTTAAAATTCTAGGATGAACTAGAATGCCAGAAAAAATCCTTTTGACCAGCTATCTTGTCTCCATATATAGACTGTGATCCTACATCCTTCACTCTGTGAACTGAAAGAAGATAGTTTATATTATAGCTAACACTAAACTGAACCTCGGAGAGAGTATAAGATTTATTTTTGCCTCTAACAGTCTTTGAGGTGAGAACTGGACTTCTGGCTTTCTACTGAGTGTTTTTTAAACTGTACACATAATAAAAGATACGCTATAGACTCAATGGTTTGTTTTTTCACCAGTGCTGTTATCTACTTTTAACCATTTTGAGACTGGTCTCATTAAGAAATAACTAGAGGAGGGAGTCTAGTTTGACACATTTTGTTACAATAGTCCCCTTAATAGTATATTAGTTTTGAGGAATATAATTTTAAGTTATTTACCGACTAATTCTAGGCATTATGTGTAGCCTACTTTTAGAAGATATACAAAACTGATGACTTTTGACTTCAACTATACCTTACATCTTCCCTCCCCCGTAAGTGGAGGGAAGATGGCAGTTCGTCTCATACCTCCAAGCCTTAGCTTGAGGGGGATGCAGGGGTACAAGTTAAGTTTGTTACTCCAAGACTATATCTGTCTATGAGGTGTCTCTCACTAGTGTTATAGTTTAGGACATCTTTTCTCTCTTCTTCCTCTGATGATATATTTTTGTTGAAATTATATGTATTGCCAAGTAATGACAGAGGTTTCCCCCCCACCCTTTCTTAGATTATTCAATATCCCTTTAGTGTTCAGGGAGGGCAATGTAGGCTTGTCAGGGACATAATGCCCATATCAAAGGATTGTTTTCCTCTTCAAGTTATTTTTTTTTACTTTATGTTTCATATAGACAATTAGTGGTAAATTGAACTCATTTGGAAAACAGCTTACTTCTTGGTCCTCAAGAATATTACCTGGATTTCAATGTATTTGAGAAATTGGATTTTCTGGTATTTATATAAATGCCCCATTGTATATTCATACCTCGGTGGATAAGTAATTTACAGATATCTCCTGGGAGCCCTTTCTAAAATATAGTCATTAGGTGTAAGTATTGATATAATCATTATAAAATAGCACTCCTACTGCATCTCATTACTATAGACATATCTTGGATATTATACTGTGCTCATACAAGGGAAATAAAATAGACTTTGTCTCAGAGACTCAATTCCATATAATTTCAGTAATTTATAATGAAGTCAAAACCAGTTAATTGGATTATATCAGAAAGAAACAAAGTTATCTTATGTGAAAAAAACCTCAAACAAACCAGAAAAAATTCTGTTCTGACATTAAAAATTACATTGTATTTCACTTTTCTGGATTGTCATATCTCTGACAAAACACATCTTATCATCAAAGAGGTTACACAAAAAGCTGGAAACCTCTCTGTTCTAAGTTAATCCTTCTTGACATGCATCATATATCTATATATTGAACAAGCAGATATATTTTGCAAAAATTACCTAAAATGAATAGCAATCTTCTTCACAAGTTTGTTTCTACAGCCTGTTGTTCTGGTCAGATGACACTATTCAAAACTATACTGCAAACCAAGAATTACACTGAGACCCCATACTTGGTTTATGTGCTTGGTTTTGTTATCTGACAAAGAAAGAAACATTCATATTCATATACCCAGAGTTACGACGAAGAAATTACAGTAATGAAGTGAAAAGACAGTGAAACTGAGTAAATTGCTTTAAAGCAGATAATTTTTTTGATTTGTGTTTTGATTTTTATTTTAAAGAAGTTTCAGTTATAAGATTAAGGACACAGTTAGTATTGTGAATCTAGAAATCTGTATCTTTAATGGATAATTTCCTTCAAAATCAGAGACCTGACAGAGAAAAAAAAAGTGAGTCTTCTTGCAAATAAACTATGTAATAGCAGTGATTTGACATATGATTAGATTTTTTTGTCAGATGCTTATAAAATGACATCTTTTTATTTCTAAAAAGAGAGACGAAGATGTTTTTATCTGCATAGATTCTAGATGTTACTTATGCTTATATTACTGTCTACTAATATAGAGTTATTCTTCAATTCAATACTCTTTTCACCACACTGACAGTCTGGCACCATCAGTTCAGGTATTATAACCTACAGTTATATTTTGCAAGGAATAAGAGTTTTAAGATGTATTACATAACATTTTAATGAATACTTTACTTTTCTTAGGTGTAATAAAACAGCTCTGTTCCATTCTTTGTGTGTGTTCTTTCTTACGAGTTCTCTGAAGGCACAGTGTAGAAAAATGGTTTTATTTTCACACCTGGAACTGCACAGTTAAAGCTTTAACTGGCTTTACATACCTTTTGGCGGGCCAGGCCAGGGCCAGGGAAGGATGTGAACAAGATGTTATAAAATGGTGTTTGTAGTTGAAAAACAGTGATGCTATCTGATAAGTGGCCTGAAGAAAGACATACAGAACCATCCATTTTGAGCAAAAAGGAATAATATTGTACCAGAGTCTTTATTTAGGCAGGAGTTCCATCAACTTCAAAAGAATTAATTTGGACATAAGGCCTGATTTTGAACTACTTATTTCCAGTTGTGCCTATTGCTTTGCAGATGTATTTAATTAAGGACACAGCCCGGGGAATTTAAAGGTCCAGAAGTAACCTGCTTGATACAAAATGGAAATACAACTTGTGAGCTGACTTCCAATCTTAAGATAGCTCAAGAAACTTTCCATAAAAACATTAGGTGAATTTTATCCTAGAAACAAGTACCAAAAGCCATATCCCTACACTAGAAATCTTTCTGACATTTTGACATTAAGCTTGTACTGAATTAGTCAGAACAATGTGAAAAAAAAAAAAAATTATATCCAGGAGGTTTTTGTTTGATTTGAGTTTGGTTTGGTTTGGGGGTTTGGGGGTTTTTGTGTGTTTGTTATTTTGTTTGTTTGTTTGGGTTTTTTGTGTAGTTTTTGTTTTGTTTTTTCCTTAATAATAGATTTTCTTAAAGCTTGCATAAGCACTTTTATTGTCACAGTTCTCATGTTGAAAAATTAATCAGTGGAAAATCTACTTAAATGTCTAGTTTCTTTTAGGCCAACTGCATAGGCAAAGGAAAAAGGACAAGAAAATGAAACAAAGGAAATCACTCACTGTCTATAACAAACTGACAGATGTCCAGCCGTTCTCTGAATCTTGGAAGCCAATGCACAACCCCATACACATTCTTCTGTTTTACTGTTAATCATGGCAAAATATGTCATGGAGTATCCATTTAGCCAGTTTGGGCCTACTGTCCCAGCAGTCTCTCCTCACAGTATTTTGCCCGCCCTCACCCTTCTTACTGGGGTGACAGAGTGGGAAAAAGAGAAAGCCCTGATGCTGTGTGAACACAGTTCAATGACAGTCAAAACAATGGAGTGTTATTAACAGTGTTTTAGGCACAAATGCAAAATAATACCATAAGGGCTACTATGAAGAAAGTTAACACCATCTCAGTCACATTCAGGACAAGGATAGAGTTTCACATTATGTCCCCATCATTTGGTCTATTTGACTACAGGAAATGACCATATCACATAGTATTCACCACTTTTACTTTCTCAGGCCTAATGATATTTATTCCCAACATGTTCTTCATATCAGGTCTTCCAGCTGTATAAATTTGTTCAGAGTGTGTCTGAGTGAGTGTATGTGTGTATAAATACATATTTCAATTCTTTTCTCTTAGATTGGTTAGGTGGCCTATGTGGGAGACATGGGGAAAAAAAAAAAAAGATGGCCTCTTTCATTGACAATTGACAGATGTATTGGATAAAGAACAATATAAAGCCACACCTTCAGTTGTCTTTTTTGAGTTGGTTGTCAAAGAGGTGGGATCTGGTTAGGAAGACTGTGGGGAGTAAGGGATAAGCTGCCGAAAAAATCCTCAAATAGTCAGAACTAGAAGGCAGATTGAAACTATAAATAAAACTGAATGATCAAAATTGTTTTATTCTAAGGAAATTGTTAACAAGGCAGTAATTTACAGGTTCTAAGGAACCTTCTCTGGTACTATGGTACACAGAAATGTGCTTCAACTGACAGGGTACCAAGCCTGTTTTCTTTACCACTGTATTTAATACAAGAATGATTTGTCTAATTCAA
This sequence comes from Neodrepanis coruscans, assembly GCA_013400695.1. Taxonomy (NCBI): domain Eukaryota; kingdom Metazoa; phylum Chordata; class Aves; order Passeriformes; family Philepittidae; genus Neodrepanis; species Neodrepanis coruscans. The sequence goes on from VYZS01017129.1 coordinate 12,855, forward strand.
GCATTTTGTGAAGAATTCTGAAAATTTTTATCCTTGCTGCTTTTAATAACATACTGAAATTGTTCTCAGCGTAACTAACATTCAGGAAACAAACAAACAAACAAACAGGAAGTAGAAGGAGTATGAGAAAAAAAGAAGATTGCCAGGTAGAAATAATTAACAGCTGCATGCTGGTCTACAGAAAAAGCAGAGTGGGTAAGATGGTTAATTGGGGAGGGCTGCTGTGAGAATAAAGAGAACAGTGCAATGAGATAACTGTTGGCTTTCACTGCAGTCTCAAGATTCTTATGGAACAGTCTAACTTGAATAGCAGTGGTGCAATGTCTTTTCTGTTGGCATTTGCCTTCCCTTACTGACGGACTCCATTTGTATCTCTGTTTCACCAAATCAGCCATAATTTCTCTGTAAAACAGTACCTCTTGCACTATCCTGTTCTTTACAAAGTGTCAAAAAAAATGATAAGATAATTACACAAAATCTAATGTTTGACTTTGTCATAACACAAAGCAAAATCTGTGCTGTTGCACTCTTTTTAATTTGATACACCCCACTAAATAGTATGGAAACTTGAATCTTCTTTCACTGCTAACACTGAAGTATATAGAAAAAAAATTACTGCAAATGGTGTTGACACACTAGTTTATAACTTGTGTATTTGGGGAGAGAAGCAGACTTCAGAATTAATTCAAGAATGTATACTGTAAAGAGCTCCTGACTTTTCAAAATATTTTTCAAAAAATATTTTGAGTAAAACTAATTTAGTCCAAAATTACTAATATTTCACATCCTGTACATTGAGAGACCCACAGGTTGCTTCCTCTTCACAGGAAACTTTAGAAGAAACTGTTTCTATTCACCACATTGGCTTGAAAATGTGACAGGGTCTTAGGAGTTTCTGTGTTTTTTTTCTCCAAAATAAATGTTTGAGAAATCCAAATTAGCTCTTCTGTCCCATTTAACTGCCCTAATATTGTGATTTAGTGACTTAAATGGGCTAATGAAATTGCTGTCACTTAGGTTAGCACTGAAAGCTTTTCTCCCCAGTCCTTTTCAGTATCGTCAGTTTTGCTGTAGAAAGGAGTTGCTTTGGGTTGAGGAGTAACATCTCAGCATGCCCAGCTGAGAAAGCCTTCAGACTTCACACTTTGCACTGAATGTACCAGTAGACACCAGGAGCTTTTAGTATCTCACAGTGGGGCTCTTAAACAGATGACGACTCATGGATTCAGTAAATCCTCCATCATTTTGGTTTCCGACTTTACAAGTTGAGAATATCTTTGTGTTGATGCCAGTTTTTATCTCACCACAAAACATGCTGTTTGGCAGAAGCAATTATGATTTCTATTAGGAAACCTGAAATTAATTTGTGTAGCTACTTGTATACAACAAAACTCATTAATTGTTTATGTTAGGCACTGCAACCTGATTTTTACCAGAGCTACAACTTTGAAGTTTGGGTCTTGTCATCTTTATGTCTTCTGGGTTTGGTGGGGTTTTTTTTGGAGGGGTGGAAGTTTTTTAGCCTATTTATTTTTCTAGCCATTTTCATATCTAGTGTATGCTTTCTCACTTCATTTTTTATTATTAATTGAATTTTCCTTCAGCAATGCCTTTGACCCTCCCCTTATGCACAGAAGAGACTTTGTAGGATTGATTGCTAATAGGAAGGTAAAAATTAATATGACTTTGTTTTGAGTGTGTTTTCTTGCTCCTGTTACCTGTTTATTTTACTGGTTTGTCTACAATTTTTATAAATATAATACAATTTTAAGGATAATTCTGGGACAAGGCAAAAGCATTCTGGTGATGTAAACACTAATGAGATTTGATTTTTATATTCAAGAGGGAGATGACAGTAGGATACACCAGCATTACATCTGTAGGACTGTAATGTGGTAGACATATTTTATGGGTTACTATAGGTATGTATACAAATACTGGCAACTGAGCCCATTATCGCAGAAACAAAATGAAGTTTTCTTTGATAACGTTTGTTATCAAAGCTGCCTAAGCCACATCCATATACTGATTTTTAATTACAGAAATGTTAATATTCTCTGTGTTGACCACTGAGGGTGAATAGTTCTAATTGCTGGGTTTATTCATGCTATAATTAACATTATTGCTGGTAAACAAACTGATAGTTTATAAAATGTTCTTCCTTTAGAACAAAGGATATACTGATAATCCTTAATCTCAGATAAAAATTTACTCAATATGTCTAAATATCTATATTTTAAAAACTTCATAATTTTCCTTATATGTCAGAATAATGGTAAAATGCTATAAAACAATGCCCTTAAAATAAAACATTTTATAGTAACTTGGTACTCTGCCATTCTCTTTGCCTTTCTTCTTTTATGATTTTTATGCTTGACCTCTAACTGAACAAATTCTAAATATTTCTGATCATTCAATCTTTTCTTCAATTATTTAGTCTTCCATGGACTAATTTTAGTCGCTACATTATTTTATAATCCCTTCAAGATTGTGTGATTTAATTTATGTACTCCTACACACAACACAAAACCCAAAACATATAACCTGGAACCACAGGTAATAAAATTTTATTAGATAATGAAACCATGTTAAATAACTATTCTTGACAAATAACTCAGTTGTTTTCCTGGAGAGACCAGAATCAAACCCAGAATATTTTCCTCAAAGAGCTCTAGACTACATTTTTTGATTTTGTTCTATGCCCTTTTTTTAACTGCTTGTATTAGTAAAGAATCACCTTAAAATTC
>VYZS01017131.1:5028-22019 GCA_013400695.1 Neodrepanis coruscans
TCAACAAGGACATTTCTCTGAGACAAAGGGGATCTAAAAACTGTACAGATCTGGAGACGCTTATCAACTGTGGGAGTCATAACATTATGGGAGAACTTGCGTGAGTCTTCTTCCACTTTGAAAATACAATTTAAACTTCAAACAGGTTTTTTTGTTTGTTTTTTTACTTTCACAGTTAAACAGCTCATGGCCCCATTAAAACACAGGTTTACAGATAAGAAGAAAAAATTATGTGTCTGGACTCAGAGACAAACTTTTAAAATATACTAAGAAACAAAAGCAGAAAATTAAGGAAAAATGCAAAACAAGAGGGAAAAAGGGAAGACAAATAATAGAATCATTAACGATTGAAAAGATCTCCAAGGTCTTTGAGGCCAACTTTTGATTAAACACTAGCATGTCAACTAAACCGTAGCAATAACTGCCAGGTCCAGTCATTTCTTAAGCACTTCCAGGGATGGTAACTCCACCACCTCCCTGGGAAGTGCATTCCAATAGCTGACTCCTATTTCAATGAAGGAATTCTTCCCTGGTGCAGCTTGAGACCATTTTCTCTTGTTCTATTGCTAGTTGTCTGGGAGAAGAGGCCAACCTCCACCTTGCTTTCAGCCTTCTTTCAAGTAGTTGTAGAGAGTTCTCCAGTTTAAACAACTCCAGCCCCCTCAGCTCTTCTTCATAAGATCCTTCACCAGCTTTGTTTCTCTGGACATGCTCCAGCACCCCACTGTCCTTGTAGTTAGGGTCCCAGAACTGGACACACTACCTGAGGTGTGGCTTCACCAGTGCTGAGTACAGGGGAAAGTGGTCCTGCTGGACACACTATTTCTGATACAGGCCAGGATGCCATTGGTCTTCTTGGCCATCTGGGCACACTTCTGGCTTCTGTTCAGCTCATGTTCAAATTTTTTTCTACTGGGCCGCTTTTCAACCATTTTCCACCCAGCCTGTAGAGCTGCATGGGGTTGTTGTGACCCAAGGGATAAAGCACTCTCCCTTACTGAACTTCGTACCATTTGCCTTGGCCCAACAGTTGAGCTTCTCCAGATCCCTCTGCAGAGCATTCCTACCATCCAGCAGATAAATGTTCCCACCCAAACTGGTGTCATCTGTGAATTCACTCAGGGTGCACTTGATTCCAGATCATTGGTAAAGATATTAAACAGGACTGGCCCCAATACTGAGCCTTGGGGAACCCCACCAGTGACCATCCACTCCATGAAGAGGACACCTGTCCAAGCCACGGGGTATGAGCTTTTCCAGCAGAACATTGTGGGAGACAGTATCAAAGGCTTTTTTGCTGAAGTCTGGGTGGACAACACTAATAGCCTTGCCCTCATCTACTAGGAAGTTCACCTGGTCATAAAAGTAGATCAAGTTGGTCAAGAAAGATCTTTCCTAAATCCATGTTGGGTAGGTCTGGTCATCTCCTGGTTGTGCTGTGCGATCACACTCATAATAATCTGTTCCATAACCTTTCCCAGCACCGAGGTCAGTATGACATGCCTGTAGTTCCCCAGATCCTGCTTCCAGCCCTTCTTGAGGATGGGCATGATATTAGCTAACCTCCAGTCATCTGGGACCTCCCCAGTTAACAAGGACTGATGATAAATTATGGAGAGTGTCTTGGTGAACTGTTCTGCTGACTCCCTTAGTACCCTTGGGTGAATTCCATCCAGCTCCACAGACTTCTTAGTGTCTAAGTGACACAGCAGGTCACTAACTACTTACTCCTGGTTTATAAGGGGTCTATTCTGCTCCCCATTCATGTCTACCAGCTCAGGAGGATGGTTGTCCTAAAGATAATCAGCCTTTCTGTTAAAAACTATGGCAAAAAAAGGCATTAAGTACCTCAGCTTTTTCTTCAGCCTTGGTATTCCCCTCCTTGTCCCATAAAAGAAAAGTATAAGACGATGTGTCTCTTGGTTCTCATGTATCACCCTCTTCAGAGCTATCACTAATCAAGTTCTTCACCACATCATCATCTCTTCTTTATTTTCCTTCTGGCACACTAATTATCATCTATTACAAATGTAAATCAAGCTTGTTGCACTGAAGTATACTTAACACATTGCATATACATGAATTGTAAATTTTATCAAGGACGCTCTCTCCTAAAAATAATCTGCATGCAACATTTCAAACAGGCTCTTCACATTTTAAGAACTTTTCTTCAATAAGTTCTGCAGAANCAGTGACCATCCACTCCATGAAGAGGACACCTGTCCAAGCCACGGGGTATGAGCTTTTCCAGCAGAACATTGTGGGAGACAGTATCAAAGGCTTTTTTGCTGAAGTCTGGGTGGACAACACTAATAGCCTTGCCCTCATCTACTAGGAAGTTCACCTGGTCATAAAAGTAGATCAAGTTGGTCAAGAAAGATCTTTCCTAAATCCATGTTGGGTAGGTCTGGTCATCTCCTGGTTGTGCTGTGCGATCACACTCATAATAATCTGTTCCATAACCTTTCCCAGCACCGAGGTCAGTATGACATGCCTGTAGTTCCCCAGATCCTGCTTCCAGCCCTTCTTGNTTTTAATGAGGCTATGCAGAATATTGTTGTCTCTCACAAGTACAGTGCCATGCTGAGAACCAGAATTTGTTGCATAAAATGTTATACCTCTTTACAGGAAGTCTTAAAAAAACTGGTTAGCTTTTTCAAGACCTTCATAAAAGAGTAATTAGTTTGAATCTTTATAGTTACAAGTGCAAAGCTTTCTATGTCATGGCTGAAATAGAATTTTCTCAATTCAGTGTCTCGGGGGCTGTAAAATACNAGTTGGTCAAGAAAGATCTTTCCTAAATCCATGTTGGGTAGGTCTGGTCATCTCCTGGTTGTGCTGTGCGATCACACTCATAATAATCTGTTCCATAACCTTTCCCAGCACCGAGGTCAGTATGACATGCCTGTAGTTCCCCAGATCCTGCTTCCAGCCCTTCTTGAGGATGGGCATGATATTAGCTAACCTCCAGTCATCTGGNACCATTCAAAATATTATTTAATTGTATCTTGAAAAAAATCAGTGTCCTTGAAAATACTAAATAACAAACACCTTAAAAAAGCATGAAACTACATTAAACTACTCTGTAATACAGGTTTGTATATTTTTATATTAGTAGCCCATGGGTTTTTTTCTTTGGGATTTTTTAGGTATTTTGTACTTGAACAGAGCCATTTGTTGATTGACTGAGATATCCTTCTTCCACCATTCAAAATCTTTGAAATTTTTCTGATCAAATGATGACAGTATCTTACCATTTTGACATACAGGGGATAATCCACTTAAAAGGATTCAATTATGTCAAAATATAAAGTCGGTCCTAAGATCTCTTTTTATTATCATGATCTGTCCCAAAGTTCCTGTTTGGCCTTGAACAAATACTGATGAACTCCACAGTAGTGCCATTTAAGGTGACAAATCCACATAACTCAGCAGACCTCAGATTCACAATTTCAGCCACTAAAAAAAATAAAAGCTTTGTTTTCACTAAACCTGAGACAATAAATGTTATTTTAAAGAAAGCTTTCATTTCTCAGAAGAGTTCTTTCATGATTATAAAGGACAAACTTTGATTTTTCTCACACCATCTATCCAGTCACTCATACTGACTTAAGTGAAGCCCACATTAGGTCAGCTTATCTGATCAAAATTCAGAGGTATATAAAACCTTTCATATTGCCAAATGAAAGGTTAGCTAATCTGCTGGCTAGTGGCACACTGCTTAACCAGGAATTTATGAAATAGGGATGATTCTGAGTCATCTTATGGCCTTGTTCCTGAGCTCCCAACAACCTGAAATTTCAGGATGCCATTCTTTTCTCTCCTCGCTTTTGTAAACTAGTGTCATGAAATGAAGGTTCACTTACAAATCAGGGAACCTAGGAATTTGGCCTTTGTCAGCAGATGGTTTCAAAGCCTCTTGACTTACTTTCAGAGAGAACACCATAATCAGGCTGGAGGGAAATGGAGACCAGAAGAATTTCCCAGTTATTTTGTTGAAGTGCCTATGTAAAAGATTCAGGTGGCCAGGCTTAGAAAGATAGGGGTTTTTTTCTGTATAATCTGGAAAGGGAGACATATGGTGGTGGTTTTTAGGTTTTTTCTTCAGTGTCTACTCATGTATTTTATCCATATGCTCTATAAAGTGAAATGCACAAACAACTTACAGAGAAGATTAAGAGTAGTGTTGTGGAATTTGAGGAGATACTTTATCCATAGAACAGGAAATAAAAAAAACCCCAAACAATAAAAACCAAACGAAACTTCCTTATATAAGTAATCACTGGCAACCTTTAATTTCATTAAGGCACAGGGGGGTTTTTGGAAGAAAGTGTCATAGTTGTTGGTAGACTGTTCCCCAAGTACTCGCTACATATCATGTAGCAAGTTTTTGAGAAAAAAGTCAGCTCTATTAATTAAAATTCAGTACTGCAGATATGCCTTATTTAAAATCCCTTAGAAAATTATGCACAGTTGTTTCATGTCTATAGAACATCTTTGTTACGCAGCTGCTGGATTTTTTATTTCTATTCAATGATTTCTTTCATAATAAACTCAAGCTTTTAAAACAATTTGGTAAAACTATAAAATGTAAAAGGACTGTAGTCCCCATAAAAAAGCAGCAATAATAAAGAAAATTGTGATGAATGATGTTTTGTCATGTAGGTGATAAAAAGGAATTAAAACCAAGTGCTTCATTGATTGCTAATATAATCACAGAATCACACTCTGCTCTTCAGAAAGCAAGCAGCTGACAGTCTGATTAAATCAGTACCATTATACAATTAGTATTTTTGCACCTTTAAATATAAAGTAAACACAACTCTAATTTAAAGCATCAAGAAGAACCAAGGGTTGTGAAAGGGTTCTAGAGAAAAACTCAAGATCCTGTCTCACAAATGACTGTTTGGTCTTGCAGAGGTTTTCCATCTGACCACTCAGATGCCTTCAACATTTGTGCGTCTTGGAGTCTCTTCTGTCTCAAGAAGAGCTTGGAGATCCTAAACCCTAATGGGTGCCCAGTCTTGACTTTTTATCAGTGTGACAGCCAGGCATGGAGCAGCCCTGCCTCACAGTGCTGGTTTCATAGGAAGGGAATCTAGAAAGCTGTGCCGCAGCAACCTCATCATGCCCTGTAATCACAGTCCAGGACCAGGTAAAGTGCGCCGGCAAGTTCAGATATGTTCCTGCATTGGACTTTTTTGTTGATTAGCAGCTTCCTTGCCTCCTGGCTTATTTTCTTGTCAGACCAGTATAAGCTTCCAGGGAAGTAGTGAAAGATCTTATGGAGAGAAATGGAAAATTCTGTGTGTGATATAAAGCTCTTTTAAAAAAATTACTGGACAAGACATCATACATAGTACAAGATAATAATTCTGTATTTATAAAAGTTTAGTCTAGACATTATAACAGGTCTTTCCTAACTCTTACCTTCAGGATCCTGAGAAATGGAACTAATATAAATAGCATTATCCTTCCCAACTCTAAAAATACCTGAACTGTACCATGTTCTTTACTAAAACTGTACATTCACCTAGAGGGCATATTTTTGATTCCACTAATATTTGACTTCTTTTTTTTCTTTTCTTTTTTTAATAAGGTAACATATAAAAAATGTTGTGTATAGAAAGAATTTTGAAAACCTGCCTTTTGGAATATCCATGGTAATCTACTCAGCATCATTACTAAGAACACAATTGCTTGGAGAGACATTGCTTTCAGATTTAAAGAATCTGCAAATGTAACATGAAATTTGAAAAATATAGCACAGCTTGGGTTTTTATAATACATTTTATTTTACAATAATGATCATTGATATAACCACTTACTTTTTACTGGCATCTGCCTCACATTGAATAAATTATGATCAGCAAAACAGGTTTCATTATTCTGAGATGAAGTTGCATATACTGCAATTTTAGCTACTGAAGCATGTATTTTACTGGCAAGGCATATGTAATGTAAGTCAGAATCTCTTTAGTTATGGGCTCATCAAAATTACTGCTTAATATGCTTCTACTTTTATATAACGAGGGGTATTTCCTTACTATTGTTATTTTTTCCAGTTTTTCAATTTAGTATGCATTAAGAAGAAATCTAATTTCTGCACCCTCTTAATTTGCCTTTCAAATGACAGAACAAAAAGCAAAAAGACTTACATCAGGTGAAGTTAATGGTCATTATTGATATTAATTTAAGCAATCGTACTTTTTCTTAAGTATGTGATTTGCCTTTGAAGTGGCTATATTAGAAGGCAGCAACACAAAAGGTTAACTTTTTAAAAGGAAATGTATTATTAATACTTTGTCAAACCTTTAGTATTTCTGTTTTTTCTAGCATACTACAAGCCTGGAAAGTATATTGCTGAATAAATTTGTGAAACTTTATTCCAAATCTTTACACTGATTGTGACTGTTTGACAAAAAAAAAGTGAGAATACAGAGAAGATTCATAATCTTACATTATAAATAACACTATTTAAAAAAAAAAAAAAAGAAATGCATTTTCAAAATAGGTCAAATAGCTTCACAGTGCATAACTTTGTAAATATATTAGGTTGTTCAGCAGTGGAGAATTACTTATGATATGATGCTTACTACCTTAGAATCACCCCTTGATAACTGAATAGTTGATAGAATCACCCATATGATAACAGGACAATCAGTGACATAAAAGAGATAAGTTTGAATTCACATTAAAAAGGTAATGCATACAATAAATCCATCTAATTTCTATAGAAAAGGAATACATTCAATAGGAAAATTATCCCATTGAAATAATTTGAAATAAAAACTGGAATTTAAATTGAATTTTGACTCTACAAACCAGATCAAGCCTTAAAGGCAACGTCTGCTGTCTCCTTCCATTACAATAAACAACGCAGTAGGAGATGGGAAAAACATGTCCTTCCCTCTTATCTCTGATTTTTGGGTTTTATTGATATGCTCTTTTCATAATATGGAAATACTACATCCCTCCTTGAATATATAACTCTACTTACTTTGCCTTTGACAAGATGAAGTATGGTCCTTTCTTCTAAGCATTCTGATTAGAAATTGATATGGTGTTGACCTCAAATGTCTCTAAGTAGAAGGTTATTCTCAAAATAAATGAGCGAGTATGCATTGACATGAGGGGTTTGCCATTCTTCATGCTCTCTGGAGAAGTTTTATTATGACTGTCATTTGTTACAAATCCAATTTGGGATGTATATTGGTGAAAGCTTATTAAGACTTTGTGACTTCTTAAGGTACTAGTAAAAGCCCATTTTTAAAAGCAGGGTATTCACACCCTATTAAACAATAATTGAACAGCTGTTGACAGTCTGAACAAACAGAGAGAACACATGTCCTTCCCACCATCAATGTTTTTATCCTAGAACTAAAGACCAGACACAAGTAATAATAATTGTGTAAAGACTCTAGTACAGTGCCTACGGTTTTTACTATTTTGCTATAAATGAATAGTAGAAGGGTAGTGGAAAAAGTGGAAGGTATCTTTCACATATATTAAAATTTACTTTACAATCACTGAAGAATACCATTTTATTTTTTTGCTCTTTTCCCAGTAAAACATAGATAATGATAGATTTATGTCATCTTAAGAACTTTTTTTTTGGCAATAATCTTCTTGAGGGACATTTTGTCATACATCAGTGAGGAAGTAAAACCTCTACTAGGGCATTACATACAGTCATCAGAATTCTAGTTGTCTCTTCCAATTCCCAAGTCCAAAATTGAAATTCTTAGAGTGTATGCTAGTGAATGGTGATAACTTTTGTATTTGTGTGTGTGTGTGAAGTTCTTTGTTTCATTTTGGTTTGTTGTTTTGGTTCGGTTTGCATAAATAACTGAGTACTCACAGTCTTAAACTCTAATGTTTAAAATCTTCAATTTTAATTAAGAATCATTGTGACATGTGTACTACAAATTCCTTACTACTAAAACATTTAATTTTTCATGAAAACTACAAAAGAAAATGGGCCCATTATCACAACTAAACTAGGAGACAGGACATTGCCGATCTAGTCACTGTATATCACATTTATTTCTGGTTGTGGAAAAATATGTTATGGAAGATTGAATCACGTTAAAGATTTTCTGTTTCTGAGCATTATATATATAAGTCTATCTCCTGTCTCTTTATGCCTAGAGCATCTGTTAATAGGAATATTATCAACTCCAGCTGCCTAAAGGCAGATCGTAAGGAGTGCATTTGCAAAGCAATCTGAGGCATGTATTAAATCCTATTTCTTCACTTTCACTTTTTTTCACTTAATTTACCAATAACTATAGATAATGCAACAGTCTGAGAGCATGACCTTATGCAGAATGCGAGACAATGAATACTTGGAATAGAACTTTATTAACTATTTTAAATATTTTAGCTATCTCCATTTTCTTTCTTTCTTTTTTTTAAACCCCTAAACATTTCCATTCCATAATCAAGATGATTACAATCGGAAAAGAATTTGCTTATTTTTTATCAAGATGTTGCTAAATTTGTCTTGGACTGGAGCCAATCAATACACTGGAGATCATGCAGAGGCTGCTATTCAGAGGGACCCTGACAGTCAGGAGAAACAAGCTGAGAGAAACCTCATGAAATTCAACAAGGAAAATGCAAAGTAAAGAAGACTCCCTGGCAGTGATAGACTCGGCATTGAGAGACTAAGGAGCAGCTCTGGGGGACAGTGAGGTGAACATGAGCCAACAGTGTGCCCTGAGAGCAAAAACAGCCAGCAGCATTAAGGGAAGCACAGTTAGCTGGTCCAGGGAAGTGATTATTCATGTCTTTACTCAGAATTGATTACACAGCATCTAATTAGTGTGCCCTCAGGCATCGATAAGATACCAGGATGGTTGGGACTGAACTATTTGTCTTATAAGATCAGGCTTTGGGACCAGAATTTGTTCAGACTATGGAAGAGATGCCTGTGGGACTCCTAACAAAAGTATATTCTTATATGTGGGGCAGTCAGAAAGCAGACCAAGCCATGTCCTTCAACATAAAATCATAGGATCATTTAGGTTGAAAAAAATCTCAAATATCATCAAGTCCAGTAGCTACCTTAGCACTACTGAGTCATCACCAAGCCATACAGCACAGGGGGGGGATAAGAATCAGTAGGTATAATTTGAAAAAGGGAAGTTCCTGTGTGTAGGGTGAAATTTTTTTCCTATGAGGATGACAGACAGCAGAGCAAGTTGACCAGATATATTGCATGGTCTCTGTCTTTGGAAATTTTTAAAACACCTGGACAGAGAACTTAACAATCGGGCTTGACCTCAGAGCTGCCCCTGCTTTGATGAGAGGTTAGACTATAGGCATCCTACAGTATCTTCACACCTGAATTGCCTTTTAAATACAATATGATGTTTCTGAAGAAAAAAAAAAAAAGACTACATTACTACATTTTCAAAGACATTTTTCTTAGATATATTGAAATTGAAGAAAATTTGTAAGACTAGTTAAATAGTCTCATTTGGCTGCTCTATTAGCATGCTTCTGTGGAGCACTCATGGTAAATTCCAGACATTATAAATTTTAACAATTTTGATTAATCGTGAAATGGTTATTTTACTTTTTCCAACACAACAGATCAAAATCCGAATGAATCTAAAGGGTTTATATGCTAGCTTTTTCTATTAACAATTTTAATTGTTTGATCCTAAATTTCATTATTAACTGAGACAGTGATGGACACAAGTAGTTTAATCAGTAACTTAGATAGGCCAGTTAAACCACGACATAGGTGATCTGATCAATGCGACATAAAAAAATCAAACAAGGTATCTTCTTTACTGTACTGCAGTAGTAATAGAGAAGTACAGAATAAACTGCTTTCAACACAGCTTTGTGTGTTTTAATACCTTCTATAAAAGAAAACCAGAAAACCTTGATGCAAAAAAAAGCCTGGAACAACTGGCATATATCCCTTTCAGATTTATCCAAGGGGAAAGTGATTCAGAATATCTGTCTTGCATGTTCTATCTCTTTAATAATATAAGAACTACAATGAATGATTTAGATAAGACGCACATACTGGATTAATTGTCATCTAGACACTAAGAATTGCACTTCATACCACACTAAATTACTTCAAATACCTTCTTAAAAGTATTTTATGATTTTTAAACATGAAGAGTTACAGAATTGCAATATCTGAGAATGAAGAAAAAAACCCACAACAACAACAACAAAAACCATGGACAAATGAGCAAAAAAACCAACACCTTCCCCTCCAAACAAACAAACAATACTGAAAAAATTCAAGAATTACTCAAGAGCTTCCTCTATAAAAGCCTCAGACATCAACAAAGTATCAATTATTTCCTTGAGAAGTTCATAAACCCATATGACAAAAGAAAAGCAATACATACGATATTTTAAAATAAAAGGTGAAATTAACCTGGTAAATTAAAAAAAAAAAAAAGAATAATTGACACAGTCTTTGGTAACAATAAAGGTCTCAGGTGGTTATCATTCACCTACTAGGTGGTCTACTCTTTCCAGAAGTCTTCATGAAAAGAAATTACAAAGAGGGATAAAATGAAGGATGTGTTCATCTTCATGAAATAATGTCTGCAAAATCTAAAGTTAACAGTTCCCTAACTATCTTTGGGTCCTGTGGGGAAAAACAAACAAACAAACAAACAAACCCAACAAAGCCAAGAAAATTGGATGTGAAAAATTAAAGTCATAACCTGTTGGTGTTTTGACATGCCTGAAGGGTGGGATGCCATCCAGTTGGGTCTGGACAAGCTCTAGTAGTAAGGCAGTGGGGATCTCATGATGCAATTTGACCTTGACCTTCAACAAAGTCAAGCGCAAGGTGCTGCACCTGGATGGGGATAACTACCAGTATCAAGGCAAATTGCTTGATGAAGGGATGGAGAGCAGCCCTGCTGAGAAGGAACTTGAGGGTGCTTTGGGGTGGATGAAAATCTGGACATAACCATGTGCATTCACAGCCCAGAAAGTCAACTGAATCCTGGGCTTCATCAAAAAAGTGTGGCCAGCTGGTCAAGGGAGATGTTCCACCCCTTTACTCTGTTCCTGTGTGATCGCACCTGGAGTACTGCATCCAGCTCTGGGGTTTGCAGAACAGGAAAGAAATGGGCCTATTGGAGTGGGTCCAGAGGTAAGCCACCAGAATTAGCAGAGGGATGCAACCATTCTCCCAGGAGAAAAGGCTGATGTTGTTCAGCTGTGAGAAGAGAAGTTTCTGGGGACACTCAACGCAGCCTTACAATAATAAGAGGGGCCTGTAGAGAAAGATAGGCATGAGCCTTTTAGAAGGCCATGTTGCAATAAAACAAATGGTAATGGTTTTAAACCAAAAGATTGTTTCTTTAGAATAGCTGTAAGGAAGAAAATACTTTACAATGAGGTTGGTGAAGCACTGGAACAATTTGTGTTTGAGCATATCTGTTTCTACAGAAAGGTCTTTCTAGTTGGCATGGTTCAGATATCATTCATCTTTCTGCATAATTATGCAGCAGTACTGGTTTTGGATGGAATGGTAGCTTGCATGGGGATGAGTTTTTGATTTATAGTGAAAACAATGTTGATAATACAGGAATGTTTTAGGTGCTGCTGAGCACTGCTTACACAGTGTCAAGACCTTTTCTGCCTCTCACCCCAGATCACCTCTGAGGAGGCTGGAGTTTCACAAGAATTTGGGAGGGGACACAGCTGGAACAGCTGATCACGACGGACTAAAAGGAATATTCCGTACCATATGTCATCATGTTCAGCAGTAAAAGTTGGGGTGGAAGAGGAAGGAGGGATGTCTAATGTTGCAGCATTTATCTTCCTGACTAATTTTTCTGTGGTTACTTGAAGACCTGTTTTCCTGGATATGGCTAAATACTTGCCTAGGCATAGACAGTAATGAATGAATTGCTTGTTTTTCTGTGGCTGTATGCAGTATTTGTTTTTCCTATAAAATTGCCTATATCTCAACTCATTAGTTTTCTCACTTTTACTCTTTTTATTCTATTCTCCACTGAGCAAGAGGTGTATTGTACCTTATGTGCTACCAGGGTTAAACCACATCTGCTTGCAACAACCTACTTTCCCCAAAGGAAAAAAAGAAATCCTGGAGTGAGTTTAAGTAATCTCTGAATCATGAAAACATCTGAAGATGCGGAAGATCTAAGAGCTGCAAGAGAGATGTGTGTGAAAGATCTGAGATGCAGTTGTTTCATCCAAAGACCATTTATTCTGGAGAAAAGATGAGAAAAAGAAAAAAGATGTATTAATTATCTTTGGCTCCCATTAATCCCATTTATGCTTTATCTCACTAAATTTAGCACTTCCTAGATGAGCACTTTCCTAAATATTTTAGGAAATACCCATTTTTTGCCATGTACATGTCCAAAAAAATCTTAGTTAAAGGCCTTACAGCTATGAGAAAATGTTATAGGTTCGTTAAAAGCCGTTTTTTCCCGGCCAGGGGTGGGGATGGGAGAGCGCGGGGACGGTCAGCTGGCATGGGTTCAGCGGATCACCGACTCCACTGCCCCTCCGTCTCCCGGGCACGGTCCGCCCAGAGGATTCAACCTGGCGAGTTGCGGTCGGCTGGCACGAGTTCGGCGGGCCCCCCGCCTTTGCCTCCCTCCGTCCCCGGGCATCCACTTACCGAGGACGAGCAGGGCTGGAGCGCGGGGTAGCGCGAAGAGGAGCTGCTGGGCGCCGGTTCTCGGGGCTCATCCCCGGGCCGGCGCTGATGCAAGGGCGCTTCCTCCGCCCCTTCTCTGCGGGCCGGCGGGAGCGGCGCAGGCCATGGGTGAGCGCGGGGACCAGCGGCGCGTGCCAGCAGCACCAGCGGCAGCGACAGCCCGGCGGCGGTGGTCGGCCCGGGAGTACATGGTGCTGGCGGCGGCCGCCATTAACGGAAGTGCGCTCCCGGTGCGCGTGGCATTTCCGGACGGCCGCGGCATCTCCCATGAGCGGCTGCGCACACGGAGCGGGCCCCCGGGGCGCCGACCAATCACAGGAGAGGCTGGCCCCCTTAGGCCCATCTACACATGCGCAGATCGGGACCTCCTTATAAAAGGGCCGGACGGCCACCATTTTGCTCTCTTCGGCTTCGGAGACCTTATGGGTAACATCGCTCTTCGCCGCTGCGCCGGGATCTGCATCCACGTGGAGGACGAATCAGCGGTTCTGCCATGGCGGCTTGGTGTGGTATTTTCCTGGGAGGGGAGGGAGCTGTTTGTTCTTTTTGGATCACATTTTTTCGTGATTAGTTTTCTTTCTTTCTTTTTTATTTTCTTTTTGGAGGAGTGGGCTTTTCTCTCTCAGAATCGCATCCTTCCTCGTGAATTCCTGGGAGGCGGATTTCCTCCTCGGGAGGGGAGTTGTTTCTTCCTTGTTTTTTAACCTTTGTGGTTTTTTTCTTTCTTTCCTTTCCCTGGGAGGCAGGTGGTCTGGTGATTATCTGCAGCTATTCCCCGGGTTCCAAAGACCACATCTCTTCTCTCAGCACTGAAATCCCTTCCCTGGGGGCCTAGAGGGAGGGGGGAGGGGGCTCGCGGTTTCTAACTGTCTTGAGTGTTTTTTCCTTCAGTCAAAGCCGGGCGGAAGCTCGCGCTGCTGGGGGTTGGGGGTTCCTCAGATCGGCCACGTGCTCCCTCTAATTACCCCGGTGTCTCTCCAGGAGCCCAGAAAGAGACCAGCACTACCCTGAAGTGTCCTCACCCCAACACGGGCACTGTGAAAGCTTAATTTGTCTGGTTTTTGCACTTCATTGTTAGTTTTTTCTGTGAGTGTAGAATAAACTGTGATATTTGTGTGTTTTCTTCATTTTGGGGTGTGTCTGTGGCTTCTCTGAGAAATCTCTTGTCCAAAATCGCTGAATTTGTGGTAAAACCACGACAGGAAAAAATATTGTTAAAAGCAATAATGAATTTAGACCAATATTATGCAGCTGAAACACTGATACACTCATTTATCAACATATTATCCTTCTTCAGCCATAATGTTTTTCTTAATTCTGGTACCAGCTGCCTGACAAATTCAGGGCTGATCAAAAGCTAAAGCATGTTGTTAAGGGCATTGTCCAAATGCCTCTTAAACACTGACAGCCTTGAAGCACTGAACAGCTCTCCAGAAAGTCAGTTCTGATGTTTGACCGTTCTCTTGGTAAAGAAATTTTTCCTAATTCAGGCCTGAACCTCCTCTGATGCAGCTTTGAAAAATTTCCATGCATTCTATCATTTGATACCAAGGAGAAGAGATCAACACCTCCCTCTCCAATTCCCATTCCTTTGGAAGCTGTAAAGAGCAATGGTATCACTCTTTAGCCTTCTTTTCAGCAAAATAGAAAATGCTATGGTCATCCTCCTCATAGGACATCCCTTCTCCAACTCTTTCATCAGCTTTTTTGCCCTAATCTGGATGCATTCAAGTATATCTATGTTTTAAATTTTGGCCACCAGAACTTCACACAGTACTCCAGATGATACTGTACCAGTACTTAGTACACTGGGTTAATAACCTCTTTTGACCAGCTGATGATGATCTGTTTGATGCACCCCAGGATGCAGTTTGCTCTCTTAGCTTTCAGGACACACTTCTGGCTCCAGCTGTGCCTGCTGTTGATCAGCACCCCAAGGTTACTTTGTGCAGGATGGTCTCCAGCAGCTCTTCTCGCAGTGTATACTTGTGCCCAGCATTACTCTGCCCCAGGTGCAGAATCTGGCTTTTAGAGTCTCATGTTCTATTACAATTATTTCAGATAATAAATTACTGAAGTTATTTTGCAGATGAACTTCTAAATCTGCTGGATATTAAACAATATAGCAGCATATTTTTAAATGTATTTTAATTTATTCTGAACAAGGCAATGAGTTTTATTTTTCATTAATTCCAAAGCAATATTAGTTGAGTAAGCTCATCAAGTCAACATGATCATATTGCCTTTAATTTCACTGGTCTTCTATTGATTTGTAATGTATTATCATACCTGTGAGAATTTTGAAGTCAATTCTCAAAGTAGTATTCAACATTTTATACGTCTTATGTACTTTGTTCGTAGACAATTTAAGTTATGTGGACTGTACTGATATATGTACCTGTGTCCAGAACTGTGTTCTGGATTTGCAAAATATTTTCATTATAAATCATTCACTCAATATTCATATCATATAAATCCACAATGATTTTTTTGGAATATAAATATAGAATACTTCAAAATGTAATTGTACAGAAAAAAAAAAAAGTATTTATTTTCCAGAAGAGTTCTTTGTCTTCTGAGCTATTTATTTAATATTTTTTGTTATATTGTGTGCACTGTACTGATTTCATGTACTTGCTATTTTCTCTTTTTAATTCAAATTGTTGTGTGAAAATGTTCCCACTACTTTACAGAAGTTTATTACACCAGCATAATTATTTTTATTAGTGGCAGCATTAATCCAAAGAAAAATGACAGTAACTTAGTGTAGCAAGATATATTTATTATAAATCTGATTGATCATCACCAGGTATGCTTCAAGTGTTAACTTGAAGTAAAATCTCTTGTTTTACTTTGATTGTGTATGTGATTCTTCCTTTACCTATTAAACTGTTTTTTCCTTACTTTTACTGTTCCGATTCTCTTCTGCATCTCACCCTGGAGGGAGTAAGTAAGGACTCGTGCAGTGTTTCATTGCCATCTAGGGTTAAACCACAACATGGAAGAATTTAAGTAAACTATAAAAATATGTCTCCATAGGATTAGGAACTAGTACGTCATTTTCAGTCATCTTTGTTCTTCACTATTCAGTGAACAAACTTGGCTTACTTAATGTAGCAAGATAAAGTTATTTTGGAATATTACTTGAATGGTTCTGCATCAGTGTTTTCTAATTAAAACCTACTTTTCTCATAAGTTAAAAATTAAATTATTACTACAGAGTTTCATCTCAAAGTAAAAAAATGTATGTTATTTTTCAGTTTTAGTCTTCAACTTTGATATTAGATCACAAACCAAACATTTTGAAACATTATTTTTTCAGTTTTAAAGACAGAACTTGCACATGATCTTTAATGTTCATTAGGAAGCTGGGAACTGAGAGTGAAAGAGGCCAGGAAAAGGAGTTCATCAAGAGGCACAGTCCTGCAGTGTTCAGCCAAAAGGACTGGGACTAGGATGTCTGATGGCCAGGCAAGTCCTCAGTGACAAGGTATCCCTAAGGTTATTTGGAAGCATGTGCCCATGGGCCAGGACAAGGAAGGCAACCTAACTCCAGCTGTGACTCAGAGTAAATGCATGCATGGAAATGCTCTTTCCATACAAAGCAGAAAAGATGTGTTATGGGGTGAAACAAAACTTTCTTCAGATAAAACAACCCTTTTTTCTCCGTTCTTTTTTTCCTCTTCTGGGGAGGAGGGGGCTTGTGGGGTTTTGGGGGGGAGGATTAGGGGTCTTTGGAGAGGAGGGAGGGGAAGGGCTGTTTTAAACCTTTGTTTTTGTATTTTATAAAAAGCAAGGCAGGGAGGCTCTGGACTTGTAACATGGCACTGGTGCAGCCCCCGATTCCACATTCCGCTGGGATGTGGGTGCACGGGGATGGCGGCAGGGCCAGGAAGGAGGCCCTGTGGCTCAGGGGCTGCCCCGTTCCATCCCCGTGATGTGGGGTGAGAGCAGACCTGAGGCCTCTTTCCCCCTGCTGTTTCACTGCCCAGCGGCAGCAGTGGGCTGGGGCTATCTCTCTGCTGGGTGGTGGGGGGAGGTGCTGCAACCGGTGAGTGTGTGTCCAGCGGCTGCCACAGCCCCACCCCTGCTGGCTCATCCTGCTGGTGTGGATGTGCAGCAGCCACGGCCCAGCCAGCTTGCCCTGCCAGCATGAGCGCAGCACAGGTGTGGTGTGCCCCGGTCCCAGGTGCCAGCGGCAGCAGGAGCTGCTGACAAGCAATGGCAGGCTCAGCCCAGCGGTCCCCAGCGCTGAACCCATGTGTGGTGGGTTTCCCAGCCCTGTGAAATGCAGTGCCGAGCAGAG
>VYZS01017133.1:0-12831 GCA_013400695.1 Neodrepanis coruscans
TTTGTGGTAGAACCACGACAACCCAACTTTCTCTGACTTTTCTCCTAAGAGAGATGCTTCAATTCCCTAGTCATCTTTATTACTGACCCTTTCCAATAGCTCCTTGTCTTACTTTAACTGGGGAGTCCAGAACCTGACTCAAGACTTCAGATGTGGCCTCATCAGATGGGGAGGATAATCTTCTTCAAGCTGCAGAACACATTCTCCATTACAGCGATATATTGACTATATAATAACTATATGGATTGTAATAAAAAAAATTCTTACATACTAGAATAAGAAATAGCTTGAACCTTAAAAATACACAAGTGGTCTATAAATATCTGGATAATTAGACTCATTACTCATGGAAAAATAAGTATGATAATAAAATATCACGATGCTGTTGAAATGAAAGTACTGGTAATTTATATTGTCATAAAGAGGTGGCAATACACAAAAGAGAAAATACTACAGTACTTGCCCTTGCTCGATGAGATCAGAAAAAGGAAATAAATGTCATTTCAATGGCAGAACTTAAAATTTGCTTTACCTGTAAAGATCTCATGTTAACCTTTCATTATACTAGTAAGCATCCTATTAATCTTGTCATTGCGTATTCTTTTATTAATGGCTTTGCTCTTATCCATAAGTTTTAACAGTGTCAAATGTACACAGCTATGAGGTACTTAAATTGACATGGGTATTACAGAAATATGCTACTGTAAATGTGATTATTTTAGCTTATACTTGTTTAAAAGATTATATTTAGTCATCAGATGTTTTGTATAGTCTGTACAATTTAAAAGTATACTTTACATTTTATGTTCAAATTTACTGCCATAAGTATCTCCAAAAACATTTAACGAAATCTGGAGGTTTAATCTTAGATACCACCCAAGATTGCAATTATTTGGAATGGAACTAAATGTGCATAAACTATTCTTACCTTATTACTTTGCATACTGTGTCATACTGTTGCAATCTGGAGTGACATACTGTATCAAACATGTCAGCTAAAAATTAAAACTTGCAAATTTTAGGTTGAAATATTAGAAAAAGTCTACTGATTAAAAACCCAAGCCAAAATATTTTGACTGTTTGTGTATATTTCCAGCAAATAATTAGACAGGTGAATGTCACGGGTAATGCATCCCAGCAGTGCAGTCATTTAAGGACAGTGAAAAGCTTCTTTAATATATACTACTCATGGTTTTGAAAAAGTAATTGAAAATAACAATTTTTAACACAGAAATCATTATTTATTTATGAGGTGCCATTAGTGGGAACCACACTTTATAGGTAAACACAAAGTCCTGTCTTTCAATTGCTTACTGCTTTAATCTTAGAGATATGAATGCTTATTTTTCCTGATTGCATAATTTGAAAGGATGCCAGTATGTGTGTAAAATATAGAAGACACATCTTTTCTTCTTCACAGTTTAAAACGTTAATTAATTATCAATTGACTTAAAGAAAGTAAATTTCAGGTTCTTCTGCATTTAACAGGCATTCTGCTTCAGACGTTCCTTAACCAGATATCTGGATCTTCCTTTATTAGCCTGTTGATTTCCTTCAAAGGTATGGTTAACTTTTTCATTTTTAAGGAAAATTGATGAATTTTAAAGATAATTTGCACTGAATGGATATTTCTATACTGTTACTCTCTATCACCCAAGAAAATAATTTTTAAAAGTATGTTCATAAAATAGTGGTTTAGGAACTTTTCCTTTTTGCTGTAATTTGGCAAAAATGCATAGTGTTTCCTTGTATGCTCCTTTACAGATACTGTCCTAATAACATTACACAAGAAAATCCAAAGTTGTCTCCAAAAAGAAAAGTAACACCCTTTGTTTTGATGGTTTCATTAAAAATAAATGAGAAAAATAAATAAATTTTTGCATATTAAATGTAAAAAATATTCCCAACTATCCCTAAAAATGTACACTAATACTGGAAAGATTCACTCTGCACAGCCATGGCCTATAGAGGAAAAGGTATTTTCCTGCAGTGGAAACCAGTAAAAGTAGTTTCACTACTTTAGAATTCCAGAGATAAATTAGGCCTTCTCACAAGGTCTCCACTCTTTCCATTCTTGGCAGTGCAATAGCAAAACAGTTTGAAGAGAAGTCCAAGTGAGTGGGCAGCCAGGCATTGTCCCAGATGGGGTGAGCTGTATATGGGCTGGTGAAGTGTGGGAGATAAATCTCCCATTGCTACTAAACAAGTGTACCAATGCACTCATATAGTCTACTTCTGCTTCTTTTTTTTCCCCCTTAACCTTTCATTTTCTATGGAATAAGTAGGCAACTAAATCACAGAGTGCTTTGTACCTGGAGCTATAATTTCATGGGTCCTATTTGGAGCTAGTAGGTGCTTTCCTTTGGGAGACAAATGCTTTCTTTGTCCTTTCATTTTTTAGTTAGCTCAAAAAGAGATACTGCCTACTTAACCATTCATAAAGACTTTGAAAATACTTTGTCTGTGGCATCAAAATACTTTTCTCTATCATATGACATCTCAGTATTTTATCTTGTACATGAGGTACACAGTAGTGTTAATTCCTTGTGGGGGAAAGGGAACATTGAGCAGGTTATGCTGAGCATGTCCTTGTTTTGATTTTGTCCTAGGCTACTAGAGGAAAGACAACAGCAGCCATGCTCTCACTTCTGAGAAAGGAAAGCATAGCTAAATCTCTCCTTTACTCAAAATTCCCGAGTGAGAGCACATAAAATGCCTTCTGTCTCTATGGATAAAATCACATACTACTTTACAAATAATTTATATCTTGCAATGTGATTAATGTACTCAAGAATTAACTTTTAAATTTGAAGGTAGAATAAGTCTTCCAAATATTATTTTGCAGTTGAAATGCCTTTATACTTCACGAAGCATTACATAAGTTGTTAGACACACATTTAAGATATATCTTGGTTAAAAGTTAGCAGCTTTCCTTAAAAAAATGTTTCACATTCTATTATTCCTATGCATGAGGCATTTGAATTAAATTAGGAATGCTATTCATATTTACCTGATACAAATTAAGAAGGCTTACTGGCCATATGTGGAAAGACACTGGCAGTTGGGGGATGAGGGATGGCCTCAGGACCCCCTGTAGGGCATGGCTGAGCTCCTCAGACACCTGAGCTGGTGACACCTCAGTGAAAACCTGTTTAAGAAAGAGCAGAAAATGCCAGATGGACAGAAGCAGACAGAACAGACAGACAAGACTGTTCGTAAACTTATCCAAAATGACAGCAATCTGGATAAAAATAATATTAGAATATTTTCTTCTTTAAAAAAATAGAATGAGGAATAAACAAAAAGTCTCCCAGAAACAAAGCATTCCTTAATATTTGTGTGGTTTTTCTCAAGCAGTGTATGCTAATATTAATGAAAATTAATACTTTATATGGCATGAACTACTTATTTCATAATCCACATTGTTTGTTTTCTGTAACACAGTGTAAGTAATGGCAGAGGTATAGGTATATATACGAGGTGACATTCATTGAACTTTTAAATGTTTTCTTTGCTCTCATATCTATTTTTTTGTAGCCTGGATCAAAATCTCACTATATCTCCTTAAACCCAGTATATGATTCTCATACTGCATTAAAAATCCTTTCCGTACATTTGTGATGGAGACATTAAAAGTTGAAAGTTGTTTTGCAAATAAATCTTGTTTCTACTTAAGAGGATAATAGTGCTAATTCTGTGGGGAGAAAGTCTTACCTCACATCTGAAGCACTCAGATGTCTTGTATTTCTAATTAGCAGATTTCCGAATTTTGTCCTTGGTGTGCAGTGATTGTAGTTAGCATATTTACCAGTACTATTATGCTTCTGAGATTTAAAAAGGAAATAAAATATGCAAATACTGGATGGATATTTGTGGCAGAGGTTTCATGAAGAAAGAGAAGAGACCTGGGAACAGACATTATGCTTTGTTAATGTGTCCTCCAAAAGAACATACTACAAGAACTCAGGCAGAGGAAACTTTATGATGACAACCAAACTCTCTCTCAGATAATTTACACTCCTGTTCATCATCTCTACCTGCTCCTGTTTCAGCAGGAAACAAACTCTTGCCAGAACAACAAATGCAGTTCCCAATGTTTTCTGTTTTGAGTTTTCAGATATCAAGTTTGTAATGCAACTTGAATCTCTGTGTCTGACTTGATTTATGTTCAG
This sequence comes from Neodrepanis coruscans, assembly GCA_013400695.1. NCBI lineage: Eukaryota > Metazoa > Chordata > Aves > Passeriformes > Philepittidae > Neodrepanis > Neodrepanis coruscans. The sequence goes on from VYZS01017133.1 coordinate 4,173, forward strand.
TTCATTTTTATGAACTCATAGTTGATTGCATTTGCTTAGTGCCCAGGCTCCACCAATACAAAGGTACATGTGTTAAAGCTGTGCTACATCTTCCACAGTCATGGGTGCTATCCTTTTTTGCAAACTCAAGAGAGAGAAAGTGATGAAGGTGTGGAGACCAAATAAAAGATGAAGTGAACATATGCTAAGACAAAGCTAAATTCATCTTTTCTCATCTACCTATAAAATCAGAAAGCTGATATAAATTGGCGAATTTAAGAAATTCCCCCAGGATACACCTCTAAGTAGAAAACTCAAACATATGGCACTCCTAGCTTCTGTTCTGGGTATTTAAATTTATTGAAGTATGTCAACACACAAAGTATTCAGTTCCAGATAATTATGAAACAGATCATTAAGTGTTCTAAACTGTTATATCTCCTGGGATCCAGGGTGATATGTGAAATCATGATAACAGCACTATGAATGTAGAAATAAAAAAACAGCCCATACTAGTAAATCCTACTACTGTACCAGGAAAATAAATCAGCGGGAAAATATTGTACCATACAAAGTCAAATAAGCATATTCTTCACGCTTCTTTATACTGCAGTTGTGCGGGTTCACACAAGCATTCAGGTAGTGAAAATATTCAGATTGCATATTTCTACATCTGTAAAAAGGCTATACCTATCTTTTCTATTCTGTAGTTAATGAGGTTCAATAACTACAAGGAAATTATCACAGGACTTCTTTCCTTCATTCTCTAAGCATTCTAGAATATAACTGGAACATGTTGATATATTGTGAGAAAATATCAAGAAAAGATGCTCTTGCTAACTTCCTATGTGTCGAGGTTTCTCGGCATTCACGCGGGACCAGGAACGCAGGGACACCAGTATGATGCAAAGTCAAACCTTCTTTATTATCTGTATCCTATGTACATGCATGCAGTACAGTACCTCTACTTTCAGCTACATCTACAAGCTACCAGTTCTACACACATCTACACATTAACAGGTCTCACAGCAAAGGGCCTAATTGTTTACAGATGATGTCACCCTTTAGTTGGCTATAGCTGTGAAGCTGGCCAATACCAAGACCTTATTGCTATAGTAACTTCTAGTGCTATTTTTACCAGCAAAACCTGTTTACTTTAAATTTCTTCTCATGTCCTTGCGGTGAGGCCGTTATCTACAGTCCAGCTTTGAGATATGCCTCTGGACACATTCTGTGTCTATCTCAGGGCCTTCTCTCATGGTATCCAACACCTATGGAATGATAAAATGCCTCATTTAGGAAGACTGATTAACAAGGAGAATTCACACCACATGAGCAGATAAAGGTAAAATTTGAACAAAATGCTCTAGTTAGAAAAAAATAATTGCTTGTCCAGATCAGTATCAACATGAAAGAAGGGTGTCTGACACAGCACAATTTTCTATTAGATGTTCATACCTGAGGTATTTATTAAAAGTTGTGTCTTCCTATGAAGTAATGAAATCAAAGCTTACATTTTGGGCAAAAGGAAGAACATAGAGGAAAAAAAATGTAAATAGATCCTGCACTAAGTGAGGAGGGTCCAAATCTTAGGTATTTTTTTATTCTATTCAAAATCAAACTTGATTCTCAAAATAGATAGTAGCTGATGTTTAGAAGGATGAGAACATAAACTGTATTATTATTACTCTTTAACTTATAATTTTAGTATTGCCTCATTAATTCTTTGGAGTGTGCAAGGTTTATTTGTTCAGGTATAAAAGACATACAGCAGATGGAACCAATGGTGAAATGCAAGCTGAAAGAAATTGTTAAAACAACTCAATGTCTCTTAAAGAGAGTTATTATATGTAAAAAGACTACAGAAAACATTTTCCTCAGTGAATACTTCCGAGAATAAAAATTATTACTTTAAAGGACTGAGTATAGTGCAAGTTAGTCTTGTAGCACAGGCTAAATATTGCATTTAATGTGACAAAAGTATTATATTTATTATACAATTTATGGAACATAAACATAGTTAATTTGTTCAGCTTATTTTTCCAGTATATTTTGATAATTAAAGTAAAAAGGAAGTATTTAATTTCAAAAGAATGGACACTTTAGTATTTAATTTCTAAAAAACTTCATATTTCCTATTGGTGCCTATAAACATATGAGAAATATATGTATTTCTTCATTTATATTCTTATGTTAAATAAATGGAATTTTGATAATAACTTAAAAGAACCTAAAATAACACTCATTTTCTCCACTATGCAGTTTAAGAGAAAAACAAGTTTAAACAAGGAAGTTAAAAGACAGAATCAGGCATAAGGAAACTACTGTTAGAAATAAAAATATCTCAGCAGAGAAATGTTTTATCTACTCCTTTGTCTTCGAGTGCTTAGTTTTGTGACCTACATTGATAGTTTGTAATGCATTAGTTTACATGTGAAAAAGAACTTTGCCAAGGTAAATGTAATGTTGTCACCTTGCAGCTTGTACGTAGTGTTGTGCTGAGAGTTGATAAATGGTAATCATGACAATTGCTGCTATTGGTGTTAGCAAATCATATTGGTTTACACACAGAATTACACACAGAATTAAAAGGTTTGGAAAAGACCATAGGATCATCAAGTCTAACCTATTAGCTAACTTACCAACTTACCCAACACCATCCCATCATCTAAACCACATCACTGAGTACACCATCCCACCTTTCCTTAAACACATCAAGGGACGGTGACTCCACTACCTTCCTGGGCAGCCCATTCCAATGAGAAATCACTCTCTTATAAGCCATACTGTTTGTCATTTCATTTGTCAGTTAAAGGCAATAAATATTTAATTAACAGCTTGAAAATATATTGGTTTAAATAAATAATACATTTTTTAATAAATAGTTGCATGGAAAAATACTATTTTTTATTTTAAATATATCTTCTCAGTTAAATTTTATTGTCATGAATGGGTTTGCTTGGGACTTAACTTTTCATAGTTTAAAACTAGGAGTGATAAAAAAGGTCCCAGGTTTTCTGTCATCAATCATATGTCAGCACTGCATTATGCTGTATGACTGAAACACTGATTTGTATATGAAAGATACAGAATAGGCAAGGTAAATATATTCAGTAGATTTTGGATCATGTCTAAATGACTTATTGAAATCCAGTTTATAAAACATGTAACCTATGTCATATATAATTTTGGAACAGCAATACAATTTCAATATGTTAAATCAGTAAAAACACATTTATTTAAAGTAATTAGAGTACACTGGAATCAGGCCTTATGTGCTTCTTCTGGTAAAGATTTTAAGGAGGACAGAACTAATTCTGACAAGTCTTTCACAACAGTTTGACTGAGTCCTAAATTACCTTGTGATTACCCTAGGTATAAGTATCACTATGAAACTGATAATCTGGGAGAAAACATGCCACAGAAATTGTAGGATGATTCTGCAAAACATGACAGCATTGCAAACATCACCATTTCAAAGTTATTCAGTAGAAGTTTTATCTATCAGTTATTCTGCTCTTCTGGGTTTTGTTTTTTGTATAACTTTTTCTCTTCTAACATTTTTCCAGAGTTTTTGGAAGCATGTAAAAAAAGAATGCAAAATAATTACAGTCTCTGTCAGGTAACAAAATGAATATTGATGAACCAGCAGTGAGGTAAAAAAGAAACTTGTGGGAGAAATTCTGTTGCTGATGGCACCCTGTCCTGCTTACTCCACTGAAACTACCTTGCTTATTTGTTTTTAATTCAAAGGTTAATGTTTCATGGGAAATTTAGTGAAGAAAGAACTTTGAAAAAATATTAGAAAATATTTAGAAAATATTAGATGTAAGCCATATGGCAAGGTATTTATATGAAATTTTATTAGAAGATGGGAAATGAGAATTTTTTTGACTTATTCAACAGGTATGTATCAGTACAATAGCTCAGAACTGGATATAGAGTTGAAAGAAATGGGGACTTCACAGACAATGACTGAGATTTTTCAAAGTTTTCAATTAGATACTCTGATTTGTATCTCTTTTATAAAAGAATACAACCATGGTTTGTTGATTGGTTTTTTTTTTCTGGAATTTTCACTGGAATTTCACTAGACTGCTGAAAATCAGCAGCAGCAGCAATCTAATGCAGCAGTTTATCTTAGCCTGGCTGAACAGTAAACTTTTTTTTTGTATCCCAAAATTTCCAGCATCAATCTTCCCTCATAAATGAACTAGCAAAAAAATCCTTCTGACTATGAAAAAATGTCCACCCAGATGTTATCCTAATTAAAGTGATGCGAAAAGCGTGATCTCATGTTTTGCATGTACTGAGAATGCTAAAATATAAAAGTGCTAAAATAGGATGTTTATTACACAACAATTCTAATGATCTTATTTATTCAATAAACCAATTTCTTGGTGCACAAAGTAACTGTCACCAAATAAATCAAAATGTTGCTTCCTTGTCCTACCAGAAATCACTGTTTTTAATATTATGCATACAGAAAAAATCAGTTCAATATTCAAATAAAATAATCTGTTTGATGTTAGCTGGATGCTAGGTGCTCACCAAAGCCATGCTGTCACTGCCCTCTTCAACTGGACAAGGGANAGTCCTGCAAGCAAACCTACTTCAATATGGGCTTCTCTCTCCACAGGGCCACATGCCAGGAACCTGCTCCAGTGTGGGCTTCTCACAGGATCACATCTGCCTTCAGGCATCCCTTTGCCTTGACATGGGATCCCCCAGGATCTCCACATGCATAACTTCTCCATGATGAACTGAGACTGCCTGTCCCAGTTCACAGGGGTGGCCTGTCTCACCATGGGTTACAGGAAAACCTCTGCTCTGGCAACTGGAGCACCTCTTCCCCCTCCCTCTTGCATGAGCTCAGTTTCTTCATAACTGTTCCTCTCACATATTCTCTTTCCTTTCCCCGTCTACTCTATTTCAGCAGGTTTTTTTATTCGTCTTATATATGTTATCCTAGAGACACTACCATCATCATTGATGGACTCAGCCATGGCCACTGTGGGTCTGTCCTGGAGCTGGCNTGCTGTCACTGCCCTCTTCAACTGGACAAGGGAAAGGAAATATAATGAAAAGTTCATGGCTTGAGGTAAGGATTGGAAGAGGTCCAACCGATTACCAACATGGGTAAAACAGACTTGGTGGGGAAATTATTTTAATTTATTACTAATCAAATCAGATTAAGGTAAAGAAAGATAAAATCAAATCTTAGAAACACTTTCCTCCCACCCTTCATTTCTTCCTGGGCTTATTCTTGAATTCAGCTCCTCCTCTCCCCAGCAGTACAATGGGATGGGGAATGGAGGTTGTGGTCAGTTCATCATACCCTGTCTCTGCCACTCCTTTCTCGTTGGTGGGGAGGATTCCTCACATGATTCCCGTGCTCCAGTGTGGAGTTCCTCCAACAGCAGACAGTCCTCCAAGAACTTCCCCAGCATGACTCCTCCCCATGGGCTGTAGTTCTTCACAAACTGCTCCACTATGGGTGCCTCCTAGGAGATGCAGTTCTTCAGGAACAGACTGCCTTGGCATGGGTGCCCCATGAGGTCGCAAGTCCTGCAAGCAAACCTACTTCAATATGGGCTTCTCTCTCCACAGGGCCACATGCCAGGAACCTGCTCCAGTGTGGGCTTCTCACAGGATCACATCTGCCTTCAGGCATCCCTTTGCCTTGACATGGGATCCCCCAGGATCTCCACATGCATAACTTCTCCATGATGAACTGAGACTGCCTGTCCCAGTTCACAGGGGTGGCCTGTCTCACCATGGGTTACAGGAAAACCTCTGCTCTGGCAACTGGAGCACCTCTTCCCCCTCCCTCTTGCATGAGCTCAGTTTCTTCATAACTGTTCCTCTCACATATTCTCTTTCCTTTCCCCGTCTACTCTATTTCAGCAGGTTTTTTTATTCGTCTTATATATGTTATCCTAGAGACACTACCATCATCATTGATGGACTCAGCCATGGCCACTGTGGGTCTGTCCTGGAGCTGGCTGGTGTTGGCTCTATTGGGTGAGACAGGAGCTTCTGGCGACTTCTTACAGAAGCCAAACCTTGTAGCGTCCCTGTCACCAAAATCCTGTCACACACAGAAAAATGGAAAACTCCTTTCATTTGAATGCCTGTCTGAACACACTTCCTACAACTTTAGCTACATAATGGAACATGAGTGCCTCCTAAATTATTATAGACACATTTGATTCAATGCCTCTGTGTTTTCTGATATCTGTTTATCTATTTTACCTACTTCCAAAATCATATGTAAATTTAAGAGCAATTTTGATACATATTAAATGTTAACTATTATTACAGAGAGAAGGCTTGAAATCATGAATATGAATGGTTAACGTATTAGAAAAATTGTAAATCTGTAAATAGTACTTTTATCTACTATGTCTGACCTATTTAGCAGAATTACAGTGTTATCTCTTTAATATCTATGTGGAATAGGACAAAGGTATATATAGTCTCACAATATGCTCTACATGGGGTCTCCACTTTCCTGTCATGCTTCCTTGCCAGGAAGGATATCTGCTATGTCATATTATAACTTATTTTACATTCATTTTCAGACAATTCACACTCTGGCATCCTAAATATCAAGATCTATCATTTCATTTTATTATGATACTACTGTGAAATTTTTTAAGTGTGTGAGGAGCTTTTCTGTTCCCCAGATTAGTTCAGCTCTGTAACAGCCTAATGAATTAGTATAGGATCATTCATTGACATGGCAATACCCAAGACTGAAAGCACCCATAAGGGAGCTGAGGTTGTTTAGCCTGGAGGAAAGAAGGCTCAGGGGAGACCTTATCACTTTCTACAACTACCTGAAAGGAGGTTGTTGACAGATGGGGGTCAGCCTCTTCTCCAAGGTAACAAGGAATAGGTCAAGAGGAAATGACATCAAGCTGCATCCAGGGAGGTTCAGACTGGACAATAGGAAAATTTTTTTTCAATGAGAGGGTAGTCAAGCATTGGAATGGGCTGATGAGAGAAGTGCTGGAGTCACCATCCCTGGAAGTACTCAAGAAATGACTGGACATGACACTTATGGACATTGGACTCGATGACCTTAGAGGTCCTTTCCAACCTTGAGGATACTATTATNTTGAAAACGTTCTATTTTCCAAATTGTGACTTTGAAAAAAGCAAATTATACAAATAATTTTTCAGTATTATTAAGTTTTTAAACTTTTAAAATATTTTTAAGCTACATTAATATTTTTAAAAAAGTCTGAATTTGTGTGGATGTATTTGTAAGCATAATTATATTTTGTACGACTTGAAAATATTCCACTTTAGAATATACTACCAATGAAAATATTCCTTATGTTGTTTGTATTCTTTAATATACAGTCTTATTTTATATAGTGATGNTGAGGATACTATTATTTGATTTCAAGAAGGCTTTTTTTCTCCTTCACGTCATCTTCTTCAATTTAATCTGCTAATATCAAAATATAAGATCAAAACTACGAATATTTTTTGCTGCTGATTTTATATCTAGGATGTCAGTTTTGCTAATAACAGTCATGAACTGATACAAAATAGAGTGACATAATCTGTTCTGATATAAACTAATATTTCCTCAACTACTTCAACAGAATTATGATAATTTAAAATTGCTATATTCATCTTGTTTTAGCAGTCCAAAGACAGTTCTTATGATAGTCTTATCTCTGGCATTAGTCCTTTCCTTAAGACTCACAAGAAATGTGCTAAGGCATCTGATGATTTGGGATGCCATGGTCATTCTTTGCTATTACTTATGAAAGCCTTTCAGTATTATCATCATCATCATCATCATCATCATCATCATCATCATCATCATCATCTTTTGTTATTATTTATGATCCATACAACATGGCTGAATTAAGTTCTTAGCAAGTATAGCTTTCATTACTGGCGACATTTTAGACAAAATCTACATGTCTTCGCATTGCATCGTTTTTAGTGATATGTGACAGAATGTGTACTAATCCCAGTTTGTTCCTGCCTTATTCTCTACTTGGTTTCCTAGTACCCTAAATCAGGTTCTCCATCTCCTCGTGACCATTCTTTTTTTTATTAATTTTTTTTTTTTTTGCACATATATAAAGTACTTTGTCATCTTTTAACACCATCATTCATGTTTTTCATGTAGGAAGATATTGTTTCAGACCTTAATCTCTGGCTGTAAGAGTAACAAAAAAACCCCTGAGATCAGCTTCTAACATCAGAATTACCTATTATCCAGTGGGAATTATTTCATGTTGACACCTGTGGCATCAAGTTTAAGTGGACTTCGTTATCATACTACCAGTGTACTTTCACAGACTTTTCTACCATTCTATATTTGTATTCTCAAGAATCCTTGCCTCACACTCATGCTAATTAGTACTGTGTAATTTTTTGAAAACGTTCTATTTTCCAAATTGTGACTTTGAAAAAAGCAAATTATACAAATAATTTTTCAGTATTATTAAGTTTTTAAACTTTTAAAATATTTTTAAGCTACATTAATATTTTTAAAAAAGTCTGAATTTGTGTGGATGTATTTGTAAGCATAATTATATTTTGTACGACTTGAAAATATTCCACTTTAGAATATACTACCAATGAAAATATTCCTTATGTTGTTTGTATTCTTTAATATACAGTCTTATTTTATATAGTGATGTGCAGC
>VYZS01017142.1:8395-24106 GCA_013400695.1 Neodrepanis coruscans
GTGAGACCAATGAGTCATTTGTTTACATGATACTCATCCATCAAAAATCCTGGCAAGACAAAAATGTTATTACTTGGCTTCAGTCAGACAAATTAGGCAAGAGATCCAGTAATTAATAGTCCTGTCATGACTTACATCTTTCTTTAAAAGCAGTAAAGCCTTTGAGATGACTTGGCATGACAAGGAGTTGTCATGCTACCTTCCTTTTCCCGCTCACTCATTTGTTACATTGTGCTTAAAAAGGTTCATTAAAGATAACAAATTAATCGGGCACAGTTGTAAATTATGGGCAACAATCAGAGGAAGTGAACAGGAAACTGCTGAAAAATGGGGAAAAGAACCGTAGTTAAGAGTTTCTTGTCCAGTTCTGCTTCAAAAGACTAAATTCCTTGTGATTTGTAGTTTGGTGAGATGACACAAAAGTTCTCAGTCCCACACATCACTGATTCATCATAGTAGCTTGTTTGCCAAGCTGGTGTCAAGAATGAGACTGTGGGAGTCTGGTAGACTGGTCTGGGACTGGGACTGGTAGAGCATTTATAACTCATTTGGAAAAAGGCCAGCCCCACACCTTTTCATTGTATTACTGGAAAAATTGTCTCTTATTTCCTTGGTAGAGGAATGAATGAGACTTCCTGGCTCAGTCTTCTAGTTTGTTGCATTGATGTAAAAAAACAGCTACCTACTACTGACCACTTGCTACGTTGGTTTGTTGGATTTTTAGCTCTTCAAATCAAAAGTAAAGATGAAACTATATTATCATCAGAGTAAAGGTACATTAGTCATGGCGTAAGAGCAGCGGCTGTAATGGGATTGATGTGATCTTACAGCTACACTGTTGAAGCAGCCCATGAAATATTTGTCAGTTCCAAATTCAGACAGCTAGTGAGAAAAGATAACTGGTGTTGGTGAAGAAAAAAGAGAAGAAACATACTTCTGAATTAAAATTAAGTATTCAAGTATATTGCTTTCTTCTTAAATTTAGGAACTAAAAAGTAGATTATCTCCCATCATCTGCATCACTGTGTCCTCCCAGTATGCAGTTTGCTTTATCGGCATTTAGACTGCACTTTCAGCTCATATTCTATCTATTACAACACCCCCAGGTCCTTCCCAGCAAGGCTATTGTTCAACCGGTTTTCTTCTTTTCTTGTACCATGTACATAGCTCTTCTTTTCTTGATCTTTATGATAACATAGCTTCCAAAATAGTTTTCTTTTCCATTATCTCAGTCATCTGTCTTTGTCATTAGCTAGGTCTTTTTACTCTTTCCTCCCTAATCTCGTATTTCATCTTTGTAAAACAATTGTGGACAGAATTACCTCAATTATAATAATTATTTGATCAATTCTCTATCTACACTTTGCCACTGGTATCATACTGAAGTTTTCTCCTATTCATTATAAATGCTTTTAATTTTGCCTCAGTCAACCAAATTATATAAATCCCAAAATTATTGTCAATTCAACCTGAATTTACCATTTGTTGCTTCATCAAAGTCCAACAGAATTGGCTCCAGGAGAATTGGCTCCAGGTAAAATGTTTTATTCTCCTCCTTCTCTTCTCTTGCACTACTTCTTCCATGAACTATCTCCATTTGAACAAGAAAATATTTTTTCAATATATCTACATAATTTTTTAACTTTTTCCTTGGGCTAAAATACACATTCTCCAACAAGTTCCGAACTCTTCTATTTTTTTCATTTATAAAACTTAAAAAATATTTCAGTGTTCAGTGGTGTGAAGAATAGCAGAAGAGCAGTTGTTTTCACTTAAGTCATTATAGTTGAGGCAATGGCTAATTAGCAGATGCTACCTCATGCTAGTAGTTCACCTTTTTGAGATAAACACAAGTTGTGCCCCATAATAATGCCTGAACAATATTATTATCATAAAATAATTAACTTTATACTAGACATTAGGTGTATGGATGTGAGGCTCTCAGGGCTGACACCCTAACCCTAAACCTAACTGACACCCTAAGCCTAACCCTAACCCTAACTCTCTTTTCTGGTACATATATAGACACTTGTGGGGGGACAGATAAGTCACAAAATGAGAGATAAACCTTGATGGCTCCTGGAAGACCTCAACACCTGGAGAAATATTCCCAGAAGCAAGATTAACAGAAAGAATGGACTGAGATGGAGGTCTCACAGCCTTTCTTCCCAATACATCCTGGAGGCATGAAATCAGACAGTTTTTGTGCCTCTGTCTCCATCTTTGCTTTGTCCCAAAGCAATATTCTAGCACACCCAGATGGTTTGTTTATTTACCTGACTGTAACTCAAACGAGATTTGAACCTCAAGAAATTCAGGGAGAAAATTAGAACCATGTTCACAGGTAACTGATGACTGCCTCTCTTCCTCCACTCCATGTAAAACATCTCGGGGTGAGCAGTCATAATTAATGTTACTTTCTTTCCTTTTTATATTTAACAGTATACTTTATTCTAGGGTGGGTGTATCACTTAAGTTTTGTTTTACGTGTTTTGCTGTCTAGTTTCTGTTACAGTTAAATTTGTTGTGCAGTTCCATTAAGTCCCAAGATTTTGGGTATTTTGCTCAAGTGTGGTTATTTTCTGTTAGTAAAACATTTTTCATTACCCTGCTTTAATATAGGAAGTTCTGTTATTAAGTTCCTCTGTGCCCATCTGTATGATTTGCTAGTAGGTTTCTTGTACATAGCCACAGTGTATTTTTTGCAGTTAAAACATTAAGGACATATTGAATCCTCTTAAAATGTCATGACATGGTATTAATGAACTTCTATTTCATGAATTAATCAGAGGCAGTCCATGATATTGCAGCGGTGGTCTGTTAGAAGCAGCAGGTTGATGTTACAAAATATATTTTTTTTCCAAAGAAACTATTTTTTATGCAAGGAGTGGGGATGATCTATAGGCATTTTATTGTAAACATGCAAATTTCTACAATATCCTATAAAAATTTATAATCAGTAAAAAGGATTCAGGCATTTATTCTGCACAATTTTTTTACACAGTAAGTAGGAAAAAAACCATCTCAGATAACTCATACCATGAGAGTGGAATACTACCTATGCTGTAGGCACTCCAAAGGCTTCAATTGAAGTGTTAAACTAACTAGGAGGGGGGGAATAAAATTATAGTCACATTAGAAGAAAAAAACATTTTTTTTCTAGGTGAAACATTTCAGTGAAAACTTTTTGATTTCAAACAAATGTTTTCTGTGTTTTGCTCCTTAACATTGCATTGAGTTTTCTTGGTTTGTTTTTGCTTTATAGTGGAACAGCAATCAGTAACTAGAAGCTGATTTAGAACAGGTTTTGAAAGATCAAGGTCTTATTTAACATAGATAGTTTTTTGGTTTTTTTATTATGTGTTGCTGATGCCTTAGAGTGTATGCTTAAGATTTGGGGAATTCACTCTAGCTAAGTAGCTGGATAACTTGGAATATTAAGGGCCAAGAACAGTCTGTCTTTCACATGTTTGCATTCTTCTATATAGATTAGTGGGGTGTTGAGACAAAAGAGAGACAAAAGAGTTAGGCTTCTAGGCCTGCCAGGGGCAGGACTGGGGAACTGGGATGGAGTACAGGTAACAAGGGACCATCCTGTTGGATTGTTTAGGGGACATAGTAGTAAGATGGGCTTTAATTGGATAGTGTCATGGGTGGGCACTTTGAAGGTTATAAAAATGGAGAAATTGTTATGTTTTGGGGTTTTTTTTTGGATCCTTGGACATCACCAGTAAAGATTCTCCCTTTACCTCTGCAAACTGCATGTTTGTTTCATTTCTTATCTCGCCCAACAGGCAACATTGTGAGTTAACCCTGGTAATAAACTGGTGTAATCCATATTATATCCTGAAAGACAAACAGCCATTGTGCTATTTCTGAAGCCTTTGAAATAGTTTAGCTATATTTTAAGTCCTCAGATACATTAGCAGAGAAATAAAGTAGGAGAATATGTACTGCATACATAGTGATTATGTTTGGGTGCAAGCAAGTTTTTGTGTAGTACAGAAACTTTATTACTTAAGTACTTCCATAAATGGAAGTTTGATAGTTCATGAACTTTACTATTGTGAATGGAGATATCGACAGTTTAGAGGTCACACTTGCAAATGAACAGGGAATTTCAAGACAGAATTCATTCCTTTTGTATTAAAGAACACCAAAGCTTTCAAATTTAGGCATGAAAATAATATGGTGGGAGTCAGAGCTATGTCTCATATAGTAAAATACTTATATCATTCAATGAAGCCATATTAACTGGGTCCAGACTACTTTAAAAATCATTTATTAGTGAATCAGTGGCTAAGAAGTGTTCTTATATTTCCACAAAATATATGCTATAGAGAACAGAAAATGCAGAAAACATCTCCATTTTAACAAGGAAACATACAATGTTGTCAAGGAAACAATATCATCTGGTTGTTATAACAATATTATACAAGACATATGTTAACATGAATAAAAGTAGAAAGCAAAATTTCTTTACAAACAGAATTCTTATGATAGTATAAAATGCAGTGCAAAAGTGAACAGAAGGATTTGAATTTAAAAAACTCAAGTCCTTCATAGTTCAAGTATTTTTGTGATGGAAGTACTTTGTGTCTGCTTTGGTCTACAAGTTCTAGGTAAATAAAAAACTGCAAAATTATTAAAACTAAGATTGTTTTCCTTCTGATACATTTTTTATCTAAAAAAAAATGCTTAAGTTAAAACTTCATTTACCACTACCTGCACCATTGCACCCTAAAAAAAGGATAATAGCTTTTCTCCTCAGTCCTAGCGATGCAGTTTACAGTCTACTTTATTGGCTTGCTTCCATGCTCATAATCTTTGTTTTCCACTAAAATAAGACAATTGTGTTTTTCTGAAAGAGTCACACTGTGAGCAGGTGTTGAGCCTGTTGGGGAAAGAATTAAATATAATTTATGGCAGTCAGGCACATAAGATATTGTTACCTTATTCTGTCCAAAGAAGGTGATAGTAACTTTTCTGACAGAGCCAGACAATTAGTTTGATAGCCCTCAAGGAGAATTTCTTTGAATCAGTCAAATATGAGAACAGAGCTTCCCTGGATTTAATGTTGTATGTATATTTAATGTTCATTACCAAGGATGAGATGTGCTAAAGTGTTCTAAGTAAAGAATCTCTTGGCAACATCTCATAGGAAGTCATAAATGTAGTCTGCATATGGAGAGGGGAATACAAGAAATATAGATCTAGTTGCACATTACTGCACAGGAGCATTTAGGCAACTTCAGGCTAAGATGTCTGGAACAGTCTTTGCCTTATGATTCACTTGCTTTACTGAAAGACCCAAATTTTGGGTCTTTAGAAAGAGACAGACTTATTCTTAGCAGAGGGGTCTCAGGTTTGCTACATTCTACAACTGACAGCATTGCTTAGTATTACATAGACTAATGTCAGCTCAAATTGCTGTAGTTGCTGTTGGAATTTTTTTGTTGGATTCTTTTTTCAGTTTGAGTCAATCTTAACTTCAGTAGCCGGAATATTGTGTACTAAAGATAAATATTTGATTATCTGAAAGAACACTACCAAATTAAGGAAGTAGAACACAGATATATTTTCACATTTTAACTATAGCATTTGCCAGAACTGTGAAACGGAAACTGTGGTTACAAAACATGGAGGACAAGGTTATTTTCAGGTATGAAATGGAATCTGCTTTTGTGTTAATATTTACGTTCCTCAGACTGCACTAAAATATCTTATAAGAGAAAATACGGTTTACAAGAGACAATATAAAACTTGTCAATATGTTTTAAAAAAAGCTTGATCCTATTGTTGACAAAAGTATTTCGAGGTCAAAAAATATTTTGCTCAAATGAAATCTGCAGAATCATAGAATCATAGAACACCCTGAGTTGGAAGAGAAACACAAGGATCATTGAGTCCAACTTCCAGCTCTGGACAGACAGTCCCAAGAGTTGAACCATATGCCTGAGAGTATCATCTAAATATTTGAACTTTGTTAGGCTTGATGCTGTGACCATTTCCCTGGGGAGCTTGTTCTAGTACCCAAACATCTTCTGGCAAAAGAACTGACCTAAACCTTCCCAGACGCAGCTTTATGCCACTCACCCAGGTCCTGTCACTGGTCACCACAGAGAAGAGATCAGTATCTACCCTCCTCTTCCTCTCGTGACAAAGTTGTAGACTGCAGTGGGGTCTCCCCTTAGTCTCTTCTCCCGGCTGAACAAGCCAAGTAACCTCATCTTCCCCTCTAGAACCTTCCCCACCTTTGTAGGTTTCCTTTGGATGTTCCTTAATAGCTTTATATTTTTCTTATTTTGTGGCACCAAAAAACAGCATACAGGACTAGAGGCCAAACTTCATCATAGCACACTATCACCTCCTTCGACCAGCTGGCGATGCTGTACTTGATGCACCTCAGGACACAGTTTTTCCTCCTGGCTTCCAGCATATATTCTGACTCATATTCAACCTGCCCTTGCTCAGGACCTCTAGATCCTTTTTCCATGGCACTTGTCTCCACTACATCATTACTCAGTCTGTAAATACATCCATGATTGCCCTGTCTCAGGTGCAGAATCTGGCACTTTTCTTTGTTAAACTTCCTACAGCTGGTGATTTTCCAGTCTTCTAATTTGCCACAATCTCTCTGCAGGGGCTCCTTGCCTTTGAGGGAGTACACAGTCCCTCCCAATTAAATATTGTTGGCAAATTTTCTTCTTGTGCTTTCAAGTCCTACATCCAAGCCATTTATAAAGATGTTGAGCAGAGTTGGATTTGAAATGGAGTCCTGCAGAACCCCAGAGTTATCAACCTAAAGCAACCCCAGTGAATCCAGCTTTTTGTGACCACTCATGAGCCAATCTCTCATCCACCACATGATGTGTTTATCCAGCTGTGTGCTCAACATTTTATTCAGCAGGATTTTGTGAAAGACAGTATTGCAAACTTTACTGAAATCCAAAAAGATTACATCCACTTCTTTCCTCTGATCAACTAGGTGGGTTACTTTTTCAGAAAAGGAAATCAGGTTGGATAAGCAGGACTTTCCTCTCATGAAACTATCTGGCTGTGACCAATGACTGTGTTGTCCTTCAGGTGTACTTCCCTACAGGTACTTCCTAGAGTAATAGTCTCCATAATTTTACCTCTCACTGAAGTGATACTGACAGTCCTATAGCTTCCAGGATCATCCTTCTTGCCCTTTTTTAAAACTGGTACAACTTTCACCAGCTGTTGGTCCACTGGGACCTCTCCAGATTCCCAAGACTGTTCCAAAATCTTTGTGAGAGGCCTTGCAATGACATCAGCTATCTCTTTGAGGATTCTCTGATGAATCCCATAATGTCCCATTGTTGTGAATTGGATGGGGGGAAGGGGGAGGAGGGTGTCTTTTAAAACTTTTTTTTATCTTTTCCTGAGAGAGGGCAGGAAGCAAAATGGCTGGGTCCCAGCGCGTCATGGCCACGTGGAACACAGCAGCAGAGATGGTGCCACTCATCACCCGCTCCCCCCACAGCCCCACCAGGTGTGGAGAGTGGTGGGGCCAGTGTGGAGCCAACCTGGCCTGGCCTGGCCTGGCGCTCAGGAGCATCCGCTGCTGCACAGCGTGGCCAGCAGGACAGCAGCACTCCCGCTGTGTGGGCCTGGGTCTGGGCCAGTCACCAGTGCTTGCGGTGGGCTCCCACTGGCCTCCCTTGCCTGCGTTGCAACCCGCTGAACATGCCACAGCTTGGAGTGTGTGCAGGCCTTCCCCAGCCACTCTGGCATGTGGGGGTGGGCAGCACCCACACAGTGGAGGCAGCAGCAGCAGCTGTTGCACAGAGCAGGGGTAACCCCAGGCCAGCACCGTGGCGCGGGATGATCCCGCGGCAAAGGACACAGCTGCTTTGGCTGCCCCACAGTGCTGGCAGGGAGGCGGGCGGCAGTGGCCCCTCCTGTGGTGGGCAGCAAGTGCCCCACAGGCAGTGCTTCCAATGCCTCCAGGCACCCGTGTCCCTGCAGCGCTGGCAGGAAGGTGGCGGCAGCAGCCTCTTCACATTGTAGGTGCTGCCCCAAGTGGTTTTTGCAGCAAATACCACCATGTTTGCCTCATTGTGAGGTTTGGAGAGGGGATGGCACCCACTGCCATGTGACACCAAACCAGGATGCTGACCAATGGAAAAGTGGCATGCACAGGAAAAGGAGCACGAGAAAAGATGAGAACAGAAACACTATAAAAGGAGCAGAAACAGAAGTTGGCTCTCTCTCAGCACTCCCTTGGCGCAGGGAGCAGTGCAGCTTCACCATAGTGCTGGCAGAGGACCACATGGCTTCACACAGCAGCAACAGAAATGTGGAGTCTCTTCCCCTTGGGCCCTCCGGGGTTTCCTTTCATTCTCGATTTTTCCAGCAGCTCCAGTGTGAGACCCTGCTGCATCACCTTCCCAGCTCTGCCTACATGGCAACACTCCTTCTTCTTCCTCCACAGCCCAGCAGCCATCTGAGAGCAGCAAAGGGATTATTTCTCCTGCGTATTATTATTGTCAGGTTATTTTTTTGTTTCTGGTTCCACATTTTATATTTCATATACTTAATAAATTACTGTGTTGTGATCTTCCCTATTATGCCTCTCTTCTTTTAGTAATGCCCGCTAGTGTCCAAACCAGGACAACACATAGATTTGTATGGAACAAATCTCATACACGTTCAGGGTAGGCTGAGGTTTTTCTCAAAGTCATGGGCCTACAGTTCAAGGCACCGGGACATTCTTAGCTCATCAGAAATAAGTCCTAAAAAGCTATCTATTATCCCAAAATCCAACCCTGGTTGTAGTTTTTCACTTGACTTAGAAAATACATTGTGATCTATAAAGGGAAATTAAGATTTCTCTATCACAAAAATAAATGTTTTGAATTCCAAAAAGGTGTGTAGTGCAACCTAACAGCCTTCCAATTTCTTCATGTAATCTTTTGTATTTCCTAAGACTGTTTCTTGAGGATATTGTAAAGATATTATTCATGACTGTAACACAATAGTTCAGCTTCTCTTTCCTCCTGGCAGTGGAAATATGACTCTACACATCATTATTTGGTTTGTTTTCATGTATATAATGTTGTGGTATCAAGGTCTTGTCAAAAAAAATTTTTAGATTTGGTCTTGTGGGTGTTTTCATTCAGTTGCCTTAGTGCATGATTAAAACATACACTAAAAAAATAATTACTCTACTAATCTCTCAACAGAGATGTTTCTATCCTAAAAAAGGCTCTGTATCTGAATGTTGGTTTGCATTTATGACAGGGCCATTTCTAAAGGCATCCAGAATGCTCTTGACCTAGAAAGTATCAGTTTTCAGTGTCCAATATTGAGCTTCCCAGGATTTTTTCCAATATTTTATCTTAGAATAAAAACTAGTCCTTTCAGTTCTCTGAAAGGAATACTTGAGTTTTCTATCTCTTTCTTTATTCTTGATAATATATATATTTCAGATACCTTTCTCGGATATAGAACTCAGATTTTGAAAACAGATGACAAATAGTAAATAATGAATTTTTTTTAACATTTCATATCATTTTAATTTGCTGATTGGATTAACCATCAGATAAAAAAGATAGCATCAGATATACTCTCTTTTGTATAAATCAATCCCATTATTTAATTAAGTCTGAATCAATTTCAGGACAGCTGACCCCCAACAGACCAAAAGCATATCCCATACAATAAAAGCTGGAGAAAAATGGTAAATAGATTCGGAGTGATGGTGTTTATTTACTCAAGTTGCCGTTATGCTTGACGTAACTCTGCTATCCCAGAGGTGTCTGAATACCTAGCTGCCTGTGATTAAGTGGTGAATGAATTCCTTGGTTTTCTTTGTTTCTGTGCAAGACTTTTGCTTTACCTATTAAACTATCTTTATTTCAAGCACAGGTTGTCTCACTTTTACCCTTCATTTCTCCCCCCCATTCCATGTGAGCAACAGGATGTGGGCCTAGCTGCCTACCAACACATCACTGAGTTGTCAAAATCATATTATCAGAATATGTAGTCATTCCTGGACAAGAGCTGATACTCCTGAAATACAATAATTTAAATTGTTTGTATTTGGCTAAGTCATTAACTTCATGCAGACATTTGAATGGCCAGCTGTCGAGGTCCAACATTCATGCAGGGCCAAGGCAAGACAGACGCACCAGTGTGATGCAAAGTCAATCCGTTTATTCTCTACTTTCAGCTACATTTATATGTTTTTAGTTCCACAAACAGGTCTACAAACTACTTGATTGGTTTCACACTATATGCGTAAGTTATTTACACCTGAAGTCACTTATTGATTGGCTAGAGTCATAAATGCTGGCTAATACTAAGACCTTATTGCTATAGTAACCTTTGGTGCAATTTTTTACTTAGCAATTGCTGTTTATTGCAATTTTAACATTCTTTCTCATGTCCTTGTGCTTAGGCCTTGCAATATGCCTTGTTAAAAAAGGATACACACTATGAAGCCTAACCTGCGTTTTAGCCTTGAGATATGCTTGTTGGATACATTCTGTTTCTGTCTCACGGTTTTTGTCCCATGGTATCCAACAGCCAGCAATATCTTTTTTTTTTTATTCCAGTTACATTTTATTTCTCTCCTTGTCCTTTCCATGCATAACCAACATAAAGATCCAAAATATATACCATGGATTTCATTAGCTATCATAGGTAATAGGTATTTATTTCACCCTTTGAAAAAAATGGGGTAATAACAAGTATTCTAGCAGTGTCAAAAAGTCATCAGTGATGATGTTTTATGGTAGACCAGTTTTTACACTCCAGTAAATTTAATTATTTTTTTTTAATACTTTGCTAAAAATCTAAACCGTGATCTTTCTTGGTTAAGTATATTTGTTCATATTTTGCACTGTTACAAAAAAAGTTAAAAAGATTTTACATAGAAGCTCATGAGATTAATGCAAAAATAAAAAGAAGAATAGAAGAATATATAGGTTAGATGTAATTTTTTTTGTATTTTAGAAGGTTTTGCTTAATATTTCGATAAGAGTAGACCCCAAGACCTTATGATTAGATTGTGTCCTACCTGTGAAAAATACGGATATTTTTATCTGTGATTTAACTTTCTGTCAATCTCTTTTGAAGAAAAGACTGAAAAAGTTGAAAGAGAACTGGATTCTAAATGCAAACCTGGCATTAAATGTAGATCTGTACAAACTGATGTGCTTTAAGCATTTTATAAATCCAGGAAAAGACTTTGTACACTTTCTGAGTTTTAAGGTGACAGCTGATAATGCACACAGAAAGCTGATCAGTTTGACCTTTTCTTTGGTAATTTGAAGTGAATATATAAAAAGATGTTGATCTCTTGAATAGCATTATATGTTACACGGATACAATAAAACAGTTACAATGAAAAAGCAGTTGACATGTTTCTTGACTGTGGTGGTTTTAAAATCTCAGTCTTGTCTTCAAATAAATTAAACTTTTACTGTGGCCTTGAAATAAGGATTTCTTACTCAAATCAAGAAAAAGGATATTCCAGTACAGTTATTTTGCTCCTGCTGTGAAAAATACTCTTTATCTCAGATAAACAATATTGATTTGAATTTTTCACATAAAAATTCTCATTATATTATAATTATATTATATTATATTATATTATATTATATCCATATTAGTATTCGTGTTCATATTCATATTCATATTCACATTCATATTCACATTCATATTCATCTTTTAGCATAATTATAAATTGTCTTATAGCTGTTTTAATTTAGCCAATAATTAAAAGTTTGCTTCTCTATAAAAAAATTGTTCTAAATAATTGTTTTTAACATGTGGAAATTACCAAATGGAACACAAAATATATAGCAAAATGTATCAATGATCCATTGAACAAAGTATGACCACATGATTAATACATAAACAGTGCATAGATCTTAAAGTAAATGTTGTATGTGTTATACATAACTGACACAGGAAAACTAACATTTTTTTCATATCTATTGTTTTTTTAAATTTGTGGTACAGATTTTTAGAACACTTAATTCTAAACATATATCAACATATACATACAAATATATATAAATACATAAATGACTTTGCATGAATAAAATGAACTAAAATAATTTCATTCGTATTTGCCATTGTCATCTTCAGGACAAGCAAATGAACAAGCAAACCTTTCTTTTGCAAGTTCTGAAAGTTGCATAGATGTTATCAGAAGGGGTTTACAAGAGAATGCCTCCCTAACAAGACATTCCGTTCCTAAAAACTTTACTTAAGCTACCACTTCTCTTCCAGGAATTCGCTTTGTTTGGGCCACTTTAAGCCTTATGTCTTTTAGCCTGAACTTATAGCCAAAGTGCTGTTACTTTTAAAGGATCCCACGTGAAATAAGGTAAAGTTTGTCTTAAGGCAAATGTTGGAATTTTCAGTTTAAATTTTTTTAACAAATAAGTTACCATTTCAGTTTCCAGGACACCGATGCTTCTGTATGCTTGTGCATGTGTGTTTGTGAGTGTAGGTGTACTTATATATAGGATAAGGAAATGGAATATGAATATTCTTAAATAAAAAAGCTCTAGAAAGGCTCATTTCCTCCTATTCCCCATGGAATCTTGGAAAATTTTTCTTTAGTGTAAAGAATTTAAGAAGATGAAACTATGTCGTTCCTACCCGTTACTACTACTTTCATGTTTGTTTACATTTCATTGGATGTTTAGGACACACTTCAGCACATACACTTCATAAGGCAATGAAAAGTGTTGAACAGGTATCAATTTTAATCCCCTGGCAAGCTTATGATCAGTGATCTGTCATTAAAAACACACACCAAGGAAATGGAATTTTAGTCCATGCTTTGCACGAAATTAATGGTTGTCATATATTCTGCATGAATTCTCACTATTCTAGGAGGCCAAACACAGAGCTGTAAATGGCATAGCAGAATTTGTTACGACTTTGATATATGTCTATGGAATTTACTATGACTTGTCTACATAGTACATTTTTCTGTCTTGGAAAGTTTTATGCGGAAATTTAAAAGCCCTGAAAATATCTTTTTTTGCCTCAAACAATTCTTGCTAATGTCTTGATTTCTAATAATGGATATATTCTCAAAATCTTTGACTGATTTAGTACCTCAGTGATTGATTAAATCTAAGAGAGTAAATTAAATGCATCCAAATTTTCTAAAAATTATTTTGAATGCAAATTTTACAATATATTTTAATGTTGCTGCCTTTTCAGGAACTGCAGTCTAGGATCTTCTAGCCATTTATAATAATGAACTAATGCGAATTTTAATAATTTTTTGTAACTGCAAAAAATATTTCAATAAAAGCACAAGTTTCATAATAAAAATTTATTAATTTAAGGAATTCACTGGTTTAAGTACAAAACAAAGGTATAGTTTATCTGCAAATAAATTAAAAAGAGAGAAAAATACAGATCTATATCTTTTTGGCTGGCCACAGAAATAATTTTTAAAGTTGAAGCAAAATTATTAGTTATTTGGCCTTATCTCCATTTGAACCATTTCTCTTTTCTGTTATAGAACATATGGAGAGAATTGTCACCATTTGATGACTCTACCACTCAAAAGTAGCCAGAGAATGTTGACAATTCAATTTCTGTCTTAGTACCTTTACTGGCAATATAAAATATATGAATGGTGCTAACAGTAATGTATGAATTACTATTGCTTAAATTTGACTGTTATAGCTCTCTCAGCAATACTGGGGTTCTATATATGGATCTCTTGAGGCTTTTTCCTATCTCAATTCACAATGATTAATACAATGAATTTCTGAAATCTTCAATGACAAGAATACACCACTCATATGTCTTAAGTAGTCTCATTTTATGCTTTTGTCTATTTTAATTGATATTAGGCTTTTTAAATCTGTTTTTATCTAAAACAAGAAATCAGAAGCTCTAGGAAAGAATGTGTGTCTTATAGTCAAGCATATTTTTCCATATTTCCCAATGCTGTTGTGGAAAAAAAAAAAAAAAAAATCAGTCCTAGAAGAGATCAGAACAAGGTTCCTCTCAAAACTGAGATTAGGTAGCAGAGTATAGTGCTATATACTAATGGTCCCAAATCCTGAATTCACTACTATAGATGAACACTATTTATGGTCTTTACCAGCAGGACATTCTAGGAAATAGCAGAATAATTCAGTAATAAGTTGGAGCTGTTTATGGTTGGAAGGCTTGCTAAAAATAATGCTTCCTATTGAAAAAACAATCCCATGGGAACTTGCTTCACTGCTCTTTATCCATAAAATTAACATCCCATCACATCATTTGACAATGTTATAGCGCTGAAGCAGTACTGCTGTCTCCCATTTCCAGATAAGTGTGGCTTTGAACAGTTACTACTGAAACACATATAATGTTCTGAAATATATATAATGAAAGTCCAAGACAAGGAGATGGCTAATATTATTGTTGACTATGTGGTGTTAAATGTGAAATATGCATTATGTTAAATATTTAAGTATAGTAAGCTTTAATAGATTCAATTCTATGCTGTCTACATTCTACTTTATGTGGAAAATCAAGTGAAAATGAACAATATTGAACACTATAATGCATGACACTTCTCTTTCACTAACAAACTGTCATGGTTTTAAGTGCCCAGGAAGTACCTGTGATGTGTAACTGTGTTGAATCCTTGTCTTTTTTTTTTTTTTTCTTTTCCAGAAGTGAGTTCAGGAGAGACAGCCGAGCTGACATCACTGCTGGGCGTGGACATATAATTGTGGTCCCAGCTGCGGGGAACACTGATCCTGAGAGTTTTGGGCTGCAGGACCCTGCCCCAGGCAGCTGCCACTGGCAGTGGAGAGCCAGGATTGTGGTGCGATGACAACAGAGCAGCAAACCCGACCCAAGTTGTGCCCTTGCCTGGCCCATGCAGGGCTGGGCAGTGGAGCTGCTGTGAGGGGAGATGCCCCCATGGCACCCACTGTGGTGGAGGGAAGCAGCCCCGTGCATGCAACAGCTTCTCAGTTGCCTGAACTGTGGAACCTGGTGGGGCGTCCATGTGCGATTCTCCCAGAGCAGCTCCGTGTGTGCCCGGCAGCCACGCCACCCTAAGGGTCCCTGTCCACGCGGCTCAGTATGAGGATCACTATGTTTGGCGACGCAAACCAGAGGAAAGCAGATAGTATTGACATCTCGGCATCACTTCTTATTGGGAATGAATCCAGACTTTAGCCTTGTTTTACAGAATCTGGTTTATTGTCCTCCAGTAAGCATGATTATTGACACATTTTCCAGTTTGTGGTGGTTTTACCACAAATTCAGCGATTTTTGGACTAGGGACTCTGAGAGAAGTCACAAACACACCTCAAAATGAAGAAAACACACAAATATCACAGTTTATTTCGCATACACACAAAAAACCCGACAATTAAAGTGCAAACAGACAAACAAATTAAGTTCCCAGGGCCCGTTTTTGAGGTGAGGATGCTCTGGAGATAGTGCTTGTCTCTCTCTGGGCCCCCCTGAGAGACTCCGGGGTAATGAGAAGGAAGCACGTAATCTGAGGATCCCCTTAGCCGCGAGCCTCTGCCCAGTTTTGACTGAAGGAAACAACTCAAGAAAATTATAAAACTGCGCACAACCCCCTCCCTCCCTTTTCCATTAGCCCAAGGAGGGATTTAGTGCTGAAAAAGGAAAAGATGTGGTCTTCGGACCCTGGGGAATAGCTGGAGGTAACCCTCCGGCCACCTGCCTCCC
>VYZS01017142.1:41878-69107 GCA_013400695.1 Neodrepanis coruscans
TCTGAGGTAAATGGGTAATTCAGGACCCACTAGATATAAAAGGTGGAATGGCATTTTAAGCAACTTCAATAATGTGCAGAAGACACCACGAGGGAATTAATATGGCTTCTTTTCACCTGAGTTTCATAGTTTCAGTTTGAAAATTGTACCATATGCTAACTTATCTTATGATTAAAAAAATTAGAGGAATACATAATAAAGTGGTAACAGCACTTAATACAAAATTATGGGGATTTTTTCTTCTACATCATTCTAAGTTTAATGCTACTAATTTAGTGTTTAATTCTATGCATACAAATGGTTAGTTTATGTATAAAAAGGAAGGAAGAAAGAAATAATTTAAACTGCTGAGAATGGAATTGGTTTTTGTGTTCATGGTATTATGATGTCAAGCCACAAAATGACAATTTTTTTGGTAGCTCTGAATCAAGATTTTGTAAAAAGCTTCAAATGTATATCTCAGAGAATGAACAAAAACTCACCAATGAGTAACTTACTGGAGTTCTGAAGAATAGCTCAGGATTGAGTTTTAAGTGTTTTTGATCTCTAATTTTATGATCCTTTAACAGAGAATTTCAGCTACCTTAATTTCCCTCAATGTGGATACTTTCATATCTATTCAAGTCAATGACAGAGCTCCCACTGGAGAGTCAGAATCAGCTTAATAAAGAATAGAAACATATTTTTGCGAAATTTTACCTCTATGAGTAATTCTGATATTTGATGCCTTTTTGCAGTTATTTGATAAAACGAGATGTTCACAGCCATCTGAACCTCAGAAAACACTACATTTTAGATTATAGGAGATATATCTGATTTTTAGTTCCCACTGTTAAAGAAAGGGTAAATAAAATTCACTGCAGCAAAGAAAATATCTCACGTTCTAAGACCAACAACAGTCAACAAGGTGGACAATACCTCATCTCTAAATATACCTCATCTGGTATACCTCATCTCTTTCTTATTATAAGTAATTATAAAAACCCTGAAGTGTTTTCTGTGGTCAAAACCACGTCACATTGAATTAACAAAAATTTTCCATCGCACTCAATAAAAATTTTCTATTTACATTTATTTTTCATAATCTAGTACATGCATATGCCTTGCAAGTTTTCCTACACATTTGGCAATAGCATAATCTTTATGTTAAGCACTTTGTGAAATGTCTGCACTATTTACTATATTGAATATTTAACTATTTCTCTGAAAAGCTAAAAATTACAGTGCATATTTTCTTCTGATATGGCCTGAAGCTTTCAAAAAATGACTGTTTATTTTGGAGCAAAATTATAAGGACATTTTCTTGTTGGTTTTAACCTATCATAAATGAATTTCTGAATATAAATTAATACTTTCATGTTTTTATATAACACTAAAGGGGATTGATTTTCTTGGTTTTTTTTCCTGAGCGGCAAATAGCACTTAATGGAAATGCTAATAGCGCTAACATCAAAAGTGAACTCCCATGTCTTCAAGCATTCAAAAAGAACACAACCAAATCACTCAGTGACATAGAATTAAACATTTGTTTAGTGAGCAGGATAAGTGTTAGAGATGGATAGAAAGTTCTGTTCAACACAATATACATGCATGCTAATAATTGCTCTGGGCAAAAAAACCAAAACACACCAGTCATGTTTTCCAACCTGGCTGTGATTGGCAGCATGGACTCAGAGGAATAGGACACTCCCTTGCGAAAGTGGTCAAAGTTTGCAAGTACTAGCTGTGAGACTGTCTTACTGTGTGATGATTCTACCTTGGGCTCAGTCCTCAGCCTTTTAGTACAGTTTTAGAAGTTCAGTTATATATTTCTTTCAGCCTCTGTAGAATTACTCTTTTCTGTTTAAATTTTCCATTTATTGTTTTCAAAGAATTTTTGCAATCAACAAAATTGCCTTCAAACAAGAATTCCGTGTATTGTTTTTCAGTTTTCTGTTTATTGCTATCAAACTGCTATCAAACTCTACGTAAGCTGCCACAGGCCTTATTGATCATTCAAGTCAGGGCTAAACTGTCTGACCTCTCTGTATCTAAGATCAATTAATGATCACTGCTTGGGTCACTGTCACCTTCTGGTATCCCACCTATAATGTCTTGGAAGGACATAAAGCTCTTATGAGTTCACCTTTTTCTTTGTCAGAAAGAAGGAATTTTGCTTTGAGTTTTCAGTAAGCCTCCCCCATAAGAATTACCCATGCTTGAATTGTTTTTCGAGGTATACTGCTTCCAGCTGGGATAGAGTTAATTTTCTTCATAGGGACTAGTACAGGGCTATGTTTTGGACTTGTGCTGAACACAGGGTTGATAACATAGAGACATTTTTGTCATTGCTGAGCAGAGCTTACAGAGCCGAGGGCTTTTCTGCTTTTCATCCTGCTATGCTGGTGAAGGGGCTGGGTATGCACAGGAGTTTAGGAGGAGACATAGGCAGGACAGGTGACCCAAACTGACAAAAGGGATATACCATACCACATGATATCATGCTCAGTTTATAAAGTTGGTGGAAAAAGAACAGGAGATTTGTGGTGATGGCATTTGTCTTCCAAGAAACTGTTATGCGTGATGGTGCCCTGCTCTCCGGGAAAAAAATTATTTTACATGTTGTTTCGTGATAACATTGTAGAGTTCTAAAAACTGAATGTTTTAGGTTCTGTGAAATTATGAAATCTAGAAAACCCCCTTAATAATACTGATAACAATAAAAAGCTTAAAATTTTGTTGATTTTTTTCTGTATTGAAGTAATATCTTTTTAAATTTGCAATGTGTGCAACCCTGCTTTAGCTGTCATAACTAGTTTTTTACATTCAGCAGATTTTCCTTTTACACTGTTACTCTTCTCAGAAAATACTTGCTCAGATTCATTGAGATAAATTAAAATCATTACATTGAAATTATTCCCTTAATTAAATACTTTAAAATGAAGACACTATATGTTCTGTGGGAGATTAAAAAGAAAAATATAGATTAATGTATGATGCTTGCACAAAGACAAGTTAACATAAGAAATTGAAATGTCACCCAGTGATAAGCCCCAAGAATCAATCTTAAGTGTTCCAGTGGTCTGTTAATTTATGCTACAGCCTCTGATCAAATGCTACTTAGTTTTCCTTGGCAGTCTTTCATAAGTCTTTTGCTGCTTTTTGAAAAGGTTAAATCTAAGATATCCTGGTTTCTGTGAAAAACAGATGTAATGGCTGCTTTACTAAAACCAGTGATCTGTTAGAGGTAAAAACAGAGATCAAGTTTATAATAGATATTCTGTTTGCAGTGAAATATATTGCATTTTTACTCCCTCTGGGATATGCAACCCTACTGTTATCTTAAAATACTTCCTGAGAGCTGGACAGAAGAGTCAAGCACAGCTTGACCGTTACCAATTCATGCATACTTTTCATGGGCTATTTGAGTCAGTTAACAAATTCTTTATATCACCCTGGGAAGTACTATGCATGTATTTAGTGCTCTGCACTGACGACAATATAAATAGAGCTCTAGATATGACAGATTAAGATAATATAGACTTCCTAGCTATGATTTCTCTCTTTTGTGTGTCTACATGACTAATGGGAAAGTTGTTGAAAGTTAGGCACATCAAATGCCTTTAGACCTTTGAGACAGATGTAGATACTGATTACCAGTCTCTAATTTCCTAGGAGTGTTCTAACAGTAAGAGATTCTTGTAAAGGGAGTAACACCATTTCCTTCGTTGTCAGGTTCCTAAACTTTGCAACTGAACATAATTTGCAATATGCTTTTTATAACCAGGGGAAGACATGATTATACAAATACTGAATAGACTATAACCATAATGGTTATATACCCATTCCATGATTCTATGATTCTAACCCCCTGGTAAGATTATTGTTATGCAGGGAACTGGAAAAAAAGTGTTTTGTTTTTTTTTTAAATAAAGAATGAGTTAGTTATTTTTAATTTAACTCTGTGTTATTACAAATTATACAGGCAATTTTAAATTTGAAGAAATTAGAAAGAAATAATGAATATTGACTGAGAATATCAGCCATGGAAGACATATGAAAAAAATTCATTCTGTATGTTGCCTGGGAGCCTAGATTGGCTGATGGACAGGGCTTACAAAGTCACAGAACAACACATGCAAATGGACTTCTTTGTGATGAAAACTAAGCTCTGGTCAAGTCTTATTTCACTGTGACTTTATTTATTTATTGTAGATGTGGAGTAATTTATCTTTGACAATTGGATTATGAAGGAAATATACACCAAGGAACTTGAATAGTAAAAGACACTGACCGCAAAGTGAAAAAATTGACATTCAGTGAAATAAAAATAAGCTCAAATTTTAGGCAATTTCTTAAGAAACATCTACAAATAATTTTTGTTATGTAGCAGAAGCATAAATATTATAGAATAATAGAAAATGTCAGAATATGTAGTTGTGTGTGCAGATATAGACATATATACACAGATATGCACTGACAACTGATACATTGCTATAGCCCAAATAAAAGAAATTAAAAATGCTATAGAAGCAAGTTCTGGCTGTGAAATATTAAATTATATCTACAAGTCACTGCTTAAAAATATATTATAATCAAGTACTGAACAGAGCTGAAGGAAGGGTTCCTAAACAAAGTGAAAGACCATAAAGCTGTGTATATTACTTAGCTGAGTATTTGCATACTTGGAATTACTGAAAAGAATATTTAAAAATAGATTAATAACTTCAACTAACTGTTTTGGACTTTAAGTACTTATGTGTTTTGGAATAAGTATTTATGTGAAGTATCTGTGGAATAAAATAGCATATTATTTAGCTATAGCTTTTCTTCATTAGAATTTCAATATAGGGAAGAGGGTTATGAAGTATGATATTCTTAGTTTCTGTCTGTAATTCTAATTTTTTTTCTTAATTTCATAAGTTTATAAAAAGTAGTTAAAAGAAATGTAAGTAATAGGAAAAAAAAAGAGGAAATCCAAAAGTTTTTCTATTTTTCCAGTTATTTTGGAGAAGTTATGTTCTTAGCATCATTTAGTCAGGAAGTGTTGATATGATTTAAAAGATATGAACTGCACAATGAAGAGAAACTCGTTTTGTGGATATTAATACTTTGGTTTCTAATGAAAGAAAAATTAAGTCAATAAGATATTAAATTACTTCAGCTAAGAAGTATGAAAAAGTATTGTGATGTATTAACATGTTTTAATGGTCCTTAGCATTTATTCCCAATGAACTAGAATATTGCACTCTGCCTGTTTAGCTACTTAGGTATATTCTCCAGAATACAAGTTTCAGTCACATTTTACTAATTAAACTATCTAAATATTTAGGGATATAGGCTAAAAAAATCTAGACTTCTTTTGCAGTCATTGAAGAATAAGGTCCTTAAAAGGTTAGTTCACCCTAAAACTTTTATTCAGATACCTTTAAATAAAGTATCTTCTGCAGTTTCAGCTCTCTTCACTGACTGGAGAGTTAGAACTAAATGGCTGTATTTGTATGCCTGGAAGAGATAGAGATGATTGCATCCTAAATCTGTTGGATTCTAACATATAGTTATCATCTTTTTGTTTCAAACTATTCTTGTACTGTATACTTTGTATTAGCTCCAAACACATTATTTTAAGATAACATTTTAATAGTATAAGCAATATTTGCATAAAGTAGTAGTATATTAATATTTACTATACAGGTGTTATTTTTTCTACTTTTCTCCATCCATACTTACTTAATAATAATAAATGTAGCATTATTGATAAGTGAGTACATTATTAACTGTTTCATTGTATCTTGAAGAACCAAATGAGTCAATATTTTGTTGCCTATTCTTATGCATTTTAATGGCATTAATGTAAGGCTTCTTAGCTAATCTTTTTACAATATCATAGACAGATTTTTCCTCATCTTGGCAGATTAACAATGAAACATCTTTTTCTGGTTGTTTTATGTGCACGAGAGTTAATTATAAGAATTTTGTTAATATAGCAAACATCATGCTTATTTTAGTATTTCCTGTATTATATGTTAACAAGTCATTTGATAATGATCACTGATTTATAAAATATAATAAAAGAATTTTATTACTCCATTACTTTCCTCTGGAGAAAGAGATAAAGTCTTATTTTCTTACCTTTTTTAAAAATAAAACTGTGGAATACTGTTTTTAATCATAATATGTAATTGATTTTATGATATTGCTTTAATAGACACACTTCATTACATCTGTTACTAGGCTAGCCAGGCATTCTAAACTACCTGAAACGTTTGAAAATCACTGAGCTATCATGATATATCTAATTCTATATCCTAAATCTGGTATTCAAGATTTTATTAAAATGGGACTGAATTGTCAGAACTGCAAAGCAGATATAGCTTGAAACTCAGTGGAGAGCATATAGGTGGTTGCAGGTTTATTAAGATTAAAATAATTACTAATTTGCCTCAATTAGAGTACAAGATACTCTTTTTAACTCACATGGTTTCCAATTCAGTAACTGCTGTTACTTAAAATGAAAGTGCTTATTGTGCAAGTGTATAAAAGGAAGAAAGGTGCTTATTAACTGTGTAACAGACCTTTGAATCTTTAAGCAGCTCTCATTCATCTAATCAAAGAAAGTACATTTCTAATGCATTGTTTTCTGCATTGAGAGGCTGAGTCTTATAAGAATCTAAGCGACCAAGGTCTTTCCTAAAACTACAAACCATTATAATTATGATTCTGAAAGTCTTGGTTTAATTTCGAAAAAGCAATACTTTCTTCTTTAAGAAGAAAATACTAGTGTGGACTTCATCCAATATCAATGCCTGGATCCAAACACTAGCTCCAAACTGTGTTTTCTCAAGGTGCTGATCTTCTCATAAGTTAACTTTGGTAAAGTTGATCAATGGTTACATGCAGCTATGAAATACAGCCCTCACCTTTAGCTGGCTCCACTCACTCATTCTTTCCAGTAGTGGATCTAGACACTTGCTTCATCTGGTAGATGGTATTCAAATCTTTAAACTGTTTGGCCCCACTCAGGCCAAAGTCCTACTCGTTGTCTAGTCTGACTGTGAATTATTTAGTAGTTCATATCCCCAGGCAGAAAATGGAGAGAGCATGCCTGTAGATGATAGTTAGAATTAGGATTTATTATGAAACTAAGTTAGACCTCAGTGATAAGGTGTGAGGTTCAGCCCAGTAAGGAGTTAGGAAGTGGGCTCTGCAATTAGGTCTATGAAACTGTACAAAATGACACACATGAATAAAGGGCTTACTGTCAAAATATGACACAGTTTTGAAATTAAATCAAGTTACTGTGCAACAATTTTGAAATATCATATATCAATCTGATTATTAAGAAGTCTGTACTATGAATTATACTATGAATATTGTACTTATTAATTTAATGTACTACAAAAAAGCACTCAAATTTGAAACAACAATACAAACCCTCTCCTGAGGAAATAAAAGCTTACTAAAATAATTAACAAGCAGTTGTATTCTTAGTTTTGTCAGCTTACTGAATAATACTTGACAATTATATCCAAGTCAGTGAGGCGGCAAGAACATAAACACTGTTATATGCAAAAGGGAAAAGACTAGATACTTGGAAAGAAGCACTTACTGTTAGCCTAGGTAAAATCTAAATAAATCAGTCTCATCAGACCCTCCCAAGATCATTTGAGTGCTAAGTTGAATGAAAACAGTCTCTTGCAAGCAGCGAACTGGGGAGTTTCACTGAGTCCTCAGCATCCTGATTTGCTTAATGGTGAGAATGCAGAGCCAGTGAAGGTTCCTTACTTTTGAGTAGATATGGGATTGTATTTATACACTCAGCGATCACAATTTGCTCACCTCTCTGAGGTTCCCAGCTAAACTGTGAAAGCCCAGACATTTCCTGGGGTTCTGTATAAAGCCTGTATCTTTACTAACAAATAGGGAAAAAAAAAAGAAATCTGATTTAGTGGGTGGCAGTGTTTGTGTTTCCTTTATCAAAATTGCCATCAGAATATTAACTTTATATAACTCATTATGAAGGACAGAACAGGTTAGATAAGAAATGTATAGATTTTTAAATCTCATCATAAAGGATGCTTTTTTTCCTTTTTAAAAGTAAACTTCTTCTTCAAGAAAAGTATTTGCATATATTTTCCCCATTTCCATAGTTCCCAGAAGTCAAATCATTCGGGTAATACAGCCCTCAGGATGTAGCACGTTAGCTGATATACAGGCACTGTTGTTAAGAGCTCTGTCTAGCAGTGGGAGAATTGTATGATTCAACTTGAGAAGAGATAAAGGTAAAAAGACTGCATTTGGGAAGTATAATCAGAGAGACTGGGAAGTGAGAAGAACTGCAGCCAGGCCGTAACTGTGATAACTCTCTAAGAAAGTTTAAGAATCCTTTGTTTATAGAAAATCATTCAGTCTGTCAAGTCTTCTTGGGATTAATATGCTAAATTAAAGTTGTTTTTTTTAAAGAAAAGGTTTCAAGTCTTCCCTTGTGCCTGGACACTTAACTGTCAGCATTGTACTAAATGTTGTTTTTGTATTACAAAGTGAATTGGAGCTCTTTAAAGAAGCAGCTAGTCTTTTAGTTTAGTTTGACAGAATAGGTATGTCGTTAAATGAACCAAAAGCATTTTATAGCTACCAAATTTAATTCTGACTTGTTACTTGTTAGCTTGCATCCCCCAGCTACCTTAGACATATTTTTGTGATTTAGCAATTCATTCATTAGTACCAGTACATTTTTCACATCATCTTTTCATAATTCCTGTTTACATAGAATCACAAAATAAAGGGTACTTAGATTTACAAGAAATGAAGCAAGAACACACTCTGGCGTTCAGCTATTCAGACCTCTAATGCAGCACAACTTCATTTTATTATGTTTTTGGGGGGGAAAAAAGAAAAAAAAGATTTTCTTCTTCAGTGTTCCTAATCTCTCAAGGAGTTTGGTGCTTCTAGCAGGTGCTACTGTTCAGTGGTCATTCTTGATTAGCATTTGCACAAGAAACAGGCTTTGCTTTGCTTCTGCTTCTAATTGATAGTTGACAAAAAAGAGCTTCACAGATTTTTTTGCTTAAACTGATTAGGAAAGCTCTACTTTTCTTCTCTTCCTTCTCCTATCTACACACAGTCCTTCCTAAACTAAAACAAAGCAATGCTTCCCAGATTTGTGTTTATATTCATGTTGAAATAGAGTGTAAAATTGTTGTGGTTTTATCACTAGGAGGCGTGGTACTGACAAGAGAGATCCAATAGAAGCAACACACACCAAAAAAACCCCAAAACCCCCAAAACCCAAGGTTTATTTTACACAAGAAAAACTGACAATGAAGCGCAAAGACAGAAAAATCAAGCTCTTCTGGGTCCAGTGGCTGATATGGGAAAGTGCTAGGGTAGCGCTAAGTCTTTGCCAGGGGCTCCTGAAAAGACACCAGAACAATTAAAAGGCCGCGACCGCCCACGCTCCTTTTCCCTGGGAAGGAATACCACTGCTGATGGAAAGATGTGGTCCTCAGCCCGTGCCGCTGTCGCTGGAGTCGCCAATCCACCTGCGCCTCTGCAAATCTTGGCTCTGAGGTGAGCAGAGATGTTCTCCCGACCAGCTCCCGTACAGAAAAAGAGGTAGATGGCCGCCGCTCTTGCCCTTTTATAGGGGACCAATTTCGCGCAGGTGCGGGTGTCTCCCGGGCGACTGTTCCCCCTCAGATTGGACGGTCAGTGCCCAGGAACCGCCCCTAGCGAGAGGTTCCACTATGAGCTAAAATGGCAACTCAACACCACATGGCCGACCCTGGGCCAGGGCGCGGGTCCCCCTGCTGCTCCGCCTGGCGTCCCATGGGGTCCTTGTACCACCACCAGGCTGTCCCGACCTGTGCCAATACGGCTGCTCACCGCAGCGGCTCCTTGGCTGCATGAGGTCCACCGATAGCCCCCTCTATTCCATGTGCACGGGAGACCCACAGCGCATGTGCAGAGCACCAAGTCGGGCCCAGGCTGGGGGTCAGCGGCGCCCAGAAGTGCCAGCAGCCCCCAGTGCCTGTGGCCACAGAGCCGCACCTGCAAAAATGGCTGGGGGAGGCACTGCACCTGCAGGCAAGTGGCATGGGGCTGCGGCGGCCAGCCCAGGAGGGGCCACACCTGCACCAACACGAGTTGGCCCCAGCCCGCCGCCGCCGCCGCCACAGCTGGCCGCAGCCGCAGGCAACCCTGCAGCACGGGGCGACCACCTCTAGCCACACGCCGACAGCTGCAGGGCCGGCCCCCCATCCCTGACCGAGTGGGAGCCACGGCTCCGGCGGGGACTGACCCTGTCCCTAGCCATGTGGGCTGGGGGCCTGCACCATGACAGGGCAGTCCCAAGCTGGCACCTGTTGCCATCACCATGGCAACCCACCTCAAACACACAGGAAAAGCATTTTAACACAGCGCCGATCCTCCCCCACGTCCGAAAAACCTTCAAAAAACCTCCAAAAAGCCCTAAAAAGAGCCCTTTCCCCACCCCTAAAAGGGAGGGAAAAGACAATGGGTGGGAAGGGAAAAACCAGTTTTAGCTCCCAGAACCTTTATTTTCAACCCACAACAAAAATTAAAACAGAATGTAACATTTATATTTAATTTACTTTATTGTCTATGAAATACCTTAATGCCTATGTGATTAAAGGCAAAAATATAATTTCTCCTCTGAAGAAACAGCAAATTCTGCTCATCCACTTATTGAGCAAATTCTGCTTGTCTACTTATTGCATCTCCAAATCAGGTTATATCACTTCTTTCCTCCCTCTTGTTTATTAGAGAAGATATGGCCTGTTTTGCCCAGAGTGTTTCAATATAACACTGTCTTGCACTTACACATTAGTTTGTAATGAAAATATGACTTCAGCTATGACATGATCTGCTTTGTACCTTTGTACATTGAATTTTCTCTGAATCATATATCTTTATTTAAAGTTATAGATACGTTTTCATTCTGCCTGAAAAAGTCTGTTTTTTCCCAAAAATATTTAGAGAACATCTCAATGGTCTTCTGCTATTTTTGCTTTTTTTTTCAAATCCAAGCATCCTCTTAATATCCTGTGTACCAAAGATAAATGTTATAAATGTATATTTTTTAAGGAAAAAAAAAAAAGAGATGCCAGACAAAAGCAACAGGGAATATTACATTGTCATAAATATGTCTTCCATTCTCTACGATTTTGTTGATACATTATGAATAGAAAAATATTTACCAATATAATTTCTTTGAGCGTTTTAGTATTTTCTTAAGGTCCTGTATATAATTCACATTCTACTGTATAGCTGTTTCTTGATACTGTAAATCTAAAATGTGTCCATAATCTATTGAACGTTTACAGTCCATATTGATATTCTCACAAGACAATGGAATCCATTTCAGTTTTTTCCTTATATGATCAGTATTATATCAGTTTTTCTCAGCTGTCAGTGATGCAACTCTATGCATTACTTCTGCTGATTATTTAGCTTCTCAATCTGCTTTCTACAGAAGTAGGATGCTTCAGTCTACATGGGCAGTCTAGAATGTTTGACTCATTTTGTTTTCTTTTTAACTCAATTAAGGTTTATTTTTCTTGGAAAATGATTTATTTATTATATATTTTTAAATAAATTTTCGTTCTATAATATCATCGTGGGGTGAAAACATAAGTAAAACCAGTCTTTCTTCCTACCGCGCGGGAGCCCGTGCATGGGGCTGGCGGTGGCGGTGGCTGGGTGGGAGCCCGTGCGCGGGGCTGGCGGCGGCAGCGGCTGGGCGGCCCCCATGGAGGAGCGGGGGCTGGCGCTGGGGCAGGCTGTGTGGCCGCACCGCCACCACCCACACCTCTGCCCTGGACGCCCTCGGCCGGGCCGNTTCCTCGGGGGTCGGTTTTTTTCCCTTGTGGATTTTTTATTTTCTTTTCCCCGGGGGCGGGTGGACTGACTATTATCTGCGGCTATTGCCCGGGTTTGAAGTCCACATTTCTTCCATCAGCACTGAAAATCCCTTTGTGGGGGCTAAAGGGAAGGGAAGGGGGGCTCATGGTTTCTAACTGTCTTGAGTGTTTTTCTTCAGAAAAGCCGAGCGGAGGCTTACGCTGTTGGGGGTCCTCAGATCGGTCGCGGGCCTTCTCTAATTATCCCGGCATCTCTTCGGGAGCCCCAGAGAGAGACCAGCACTATTCCAGAGCATTCTCACCCCAACACGGGCCCTGGGAAGCTTAATTTGTCTGTTTTGTTGCACTTTATTATCAGGTTTTCAGTTTGTGTGAAATAAACTGTGTTTTCTTTCCTTTTGGGGGTGTGTGTGACTTCTCTCGGACATCTCTTGTCAGAATCACTAATTTTGTGGTAAAACCACGACAAATATGTTCTAACTTCTTGGTTTGCTGATGAGTGACTCCTCTTTAATACTCTATTCCATTCCATTCCACACTAATATAACAAAGGAACAAAAACTAATCCTTAGTGATCAGTTAGAAATATATCTGTTCAGTAAAGGTTTTGTTCAGCTGATGTGTGGGTTTTTGTTTTTTTGGTTGTTTTTTTCTTCTGTTAACAATATCATCTGTCTTTGATCAGTTTCCAATTGACACTTACATTATTACAGTTTCTTTATCAACATGTCATGGGGTAGCCACAAAAAAAAACTTCGTAAGAGTTTAATATATTATTATCAAACTGACATTAAACTATAATTTTTGTTATTTTCTGCTCTTTTCACATAACATGGTGTGGCATTATGGGATAATTAATAGACCATGCCCAAACCATGACATAATTGTAAAAAAATGAAAACACCAGATATTAGGATCTCATAGTCATGCTGTGGCTGTAAAGGCATTGGAAGAAGTGACTTCTGGATACTATGTGACATCTGAAGATTTTAATTATTGGCTGTAAGATATATAAAGAATCTAAAGAATATAAAAGTAAGCTGAGTTAGCTATAAATGAGAGATTACCCCCTTGTACAGTTTCCTATTCTTCGATCTCCTGGGACACTGCACAAACCCAGGACCCACCTTTCCTTGTGGTGGGCATGTACCAGGGGGTCTCTGGTCCCATTGCCTGCCACAACATGGTGGAGAGGAGGCAAAGCATTCTTCTTGTAGTCTTCATAATTTAAAATCAGAATCTTTTTATGGTAAAAACATGAAAAAGTGATTTTTTTCTCATTTTGTATCATTTTACTTTTTTTTTCACAGATTAATCAATATCTGTTGATTATTTAATATTACATTTTAATACAAAGATTAACTAATCCACTAATCCTTACTGAAGAAAACTGTAGGGTCCTTCAATGCCACTTCAGAACAGGAGTTGTTCAAGCAGTCAGAATATCTCAGAAACACATTTTTACAGTCAGTGATAATGGTTTGTTGATTTCTGAATATTCAAATGCTTAGCATTGGTGCTTCTATTTTGATTAAAATTATTTCTAGAGCACAAATCTCGTTATTTGAATAGGAACTCCTTATCCAGCACAAAACTATACGTAACATTTGTAGAACATTGTAGCTGGATAATTTTCTGAAGAATTACACATTATGTTCAAGAATATTTAAATACCAAAAAAGTAAGTCATGCAAGCAGCTCACAGCAATAATGACAAAAATAAAATGCAACATTTTACAGTGAATTCTCAAGGAAGTGTACTGCATTTGATTATTTGGGGTTTCAAAAATCTCATCAAAATTATCTGCTACTGAGGAAAGAAAGATTGGCACAGAATCAATAAGAATTCAGAAAATTTAAAGCCCTGAACAGTGTTCTAAAAAGAAATAATTTGAGCTGCTTAGCCTGTGCATGCTTTGAATACCAATTTAACACAAGGAACTTGAATCATACATACAATTTTTAGAAATCATACATATACTTTTTTCTGTCATTCTCAGATTTGACTGGTCAGATAGTGGGTACTCCGCTCATTCAGGAAATAAGCTCCCATATCCAGCATAGCCAATGCCAGATGGCTCCAGGACAGATCCACAACTGGCCAAGGCCAGGGCAAACAGGAATGACAGTAACACTGTGAGAACATATTTAAGAAGGGAAAAAAAAGAGTTATTGAGCAGATGAAAATTGCAACCAGAGAAGAGCAGAGTGATGGGAGAACAACTCTGCGGACACCAAGGTCAGTGGAGAAGGAAAAGGAGAAGGTGCTCCAGATGCCAGAGCTGAGGTTCCCCTGCAGTCCGTGGTGAAGACTATGGTGGAGAAGCTGTGACCCTACAACTCATGGAGGACCACAGCACAGCAGATGGATGCCTGAAAGGAATCTGTGAACCCATGGAAAGCCCCCGCTGGAAAGCCTATGGATGAGAGGCCATTCTGGAGCAGGTTTTCCTGGTGGGATTTGTAGCCCTGTGGGGAACCCATACTGGAGCAGACTGTGCCTGAAGGACTGCGCCCTATGGAATTATTGAAAACTGTTTCCAGTGGGATGGACTCACACTGGAGAAGTTGGAGGAAGTCTGTATCTCATGGGAGGGACCTCATGCTGGAGCAAGCATTAGGAACAAGGTGTGATGAACTGATTGTAATCCCCATTCCCCATCATCCTGTGACACTGGGGGGGAGAAGGTAGAGCTAGGATAGGAGTGAGGAATGGAGGGAAAGTGTTTTTTTAAGACTTATTTTACTTCTCATTATCCTTCTCTTATTTTGTTGGTAATAAATTCAATTAGTATCCCCACATTGTGTCTGTATTTCCTGTGACGGTGATCTGCAAGTGATTTCTCCTCATCCTTATCTTCAGCCATGAACCTCTTGTTATATTTTCTCTCCCTTGTCCAGTTGTGAAGGGGAGTGATAATGTGATTTTGGTGGGTGCCTGGCATCTAGCCAGGGTCAACCCACTACATATGGGAAAACATATATTATAGTTTGACATTCCAAAAGCATTTGCTTTTAGAAAAACAACAATGACAAAAATACTCCAGAATCAAAGGCAGTTAGTATGTCTTCTTTAGAAAATTCTTACTTTAAAAAAAAAGATACTAAGCTGCTAAGAAAATTTTTGCATTCCATACATGTACAACACTAAGAATTAAAAGGAGGGGAAAAAATTATCTATAAAATATTAATTTGACAACTTGTTCTCTAAAATAATGGATTTTGTTATATTACCCTTATATCACACACAGTTATATACCATTTCATAACTTAATACAAACCAAAATTAATTACAATAAAAATATGTTAGTATTCTACTGACTAAATTGTTCTCATTGACATTCCATTGCCACTAAATTAAAACAGTTCTTAACCACTGCCACTAGATTAAAGCTGTTCTTAAAGAGATATCCCAACAAAAATGCATGTGAATTATTGAATATCTTTCCTTTCTCTTTATCCTTTGGTAATATGCATCATAAAATTTTGGTATAGAATATGTAAAACATAAAAAAACTTGTGCAACCTTAAAAATCCTTTTTTTCCTGCACACACACAATGTGTGGTTAGGCTGGGGAACTATTTCACAAAAGTTTACATAATTGAAAGGAATGCTGTGCTACCATGTGGACAAGAAAACCCTTATGGCTTACAGAAGCACTTAATTAGATGAGTTATAATTTTTTTGAAAGATGAAGATTTTTAGAGGGAAAGATGTGCTTTCGCTTTTCCTTATGCCTTTTCTGATTGACATTTAGCTGCTATCAGACATACAACGTTGGTCTAACCCAGTACTTTTGTTTTTTTGTTCAAGAAGAGATGTACAGTTCAAGAACTGGAAATATCCCAGGCATTATTATGATCTGAAGACCTCTGCAGAGTGGTAAAGGAGAATGCTTGCTGAACAGGGTAGGAGTCCGACAGAGGTGATGAAAGCAAAAGGTATGAAATTTGAGGTTTTACACCAAGTGAATTTCAGGAGACATCTCTAAACAGTAATGGCTTAGAATTGATTTCCTTCATATAAGGCAAAAATAGATGAAATAGTATTATACTTGAGATTTTTTTTGAAAATGTCCTATTTCTGACTGAAAGTTTGGCACATAAGTGACAAGATCTCCAGACAGAAAAAAACATTGACGTATACTATTAAAGTTAATCTTCTGCATATACTTGAGACAAAAGCACCACATTGCCTAAGCATAATACTACTTTTCTTGTTTATATCTTCTGGAGCTTTAGCATTTTTTTTTTTTTATCTACAAAGATCAATTCAGCCTTTTCTGAAAACTTGTAGTAAAAAGTGTATTTTTTATTCCCTAAAGATGCCTCATAGATGCAAAAAACACTGTTAAGATTGAAATTTATTGCCCATCTTCAAGGTTTGAAATTCTTGTTATTATGCATTATTTTTCCATGTGTATTTCTATATTGGAGAGTTAGGTTTGAATCTATGTCTTATATAAAATCTTATGGGAACTTGTTCTCCTTTATGAAGTTCCTGAGACAAGATTCAAGTCTCAAAGGATGAAAGAAATTATTTGTTCTCTACAAAATATAGTTCAAAAACTTACCTCTAATCTCAATGAACTGGGCCTTAGTATTATATCTGTATTTTGAGTAAATATTAAAATTTTATCTAGCAGGCAGTCTGAATTTCATTTTCTCCATCCCTCCTTCTGTCCCAACTTCCCGCCCTCCCTTCTTCCTTTTTTATCGTCATTCCCTCTCTTTGTCTGTGTATCACTTCATCCCACTCTTATTTTCTTTCCAGATATCCAATAAGCTGATATTCATAGGAACAACCATAAATTTGTGTAGAAAAAAACCAAATCAGGTTATATAAATTCTATACACATGCTCTTGCTCCTTTTTCAGTTCAGCCAATGTTACAAGTGCTAAGGATCTTTATCAAGACAATCTGTAGTTGATGCATTTCTATATCCTTTTCCATTTGAGCTCTGCCAAGGAATAGGATTTGCTCAGAAAATAGTAAAGCCTAGTAAATCAAGATAGACCCTTTTACAATGTATTTCAGTATTCAGTCCACTATCAGGAAGCTTATACACCATAAAATTTTCTTCCCTTGGACTGCTCCAACAGCGGAATTTGCACAGAGAATGGACCATAAATTTTACTTTATCAGCATTCTCCAGAAGATTGTTCAGGGTTTTGCAATCTGATAAAACAAAGGAGTTTCCTGTAAAGAACTGAGAAACTGCCAATATAATAATTTTAATTACCAAAATAATTAATTTTTGTTAGTAGTTTTGTTAGTTAATAAGCCGCTATTATAAAATCTGAGTGTGCATTCACATATATGTGAACAGAATTTTTAGCTCTGTTTTCAACAACATAGGGGAAAATGACAAATATTCATGAGCATATAAAACAAAACAGATACAAGTATGAAAAGTCCTTGGCATCTGTTCCAGGATGTAAATGCAGCCAAGCTGATCTTCTTCAAAGATGATTCCAAGACAGTATTTACAAAACTACACTGTTTTGGGTTTTTTTGTGTCAGAACAAGCTTTCTGATTTTTTTTTTTTTCCCCAAGCAGCTATTTCTTTACATTCTATAGGGAAAGACGCTAAAACCAGCAGCAATCAGATTAAGGAGTGGTTCACATTTTTCTTCACTTCCTTCATGATGTGGAAGAAGACCAAAGTGTTAACTAAACTCCAGCTTCCGTTGCTCTGATAAAGGATGCAGGGAAAAAAAAACAACAATGATATTCAATTTGGTATCTTAATAAAAAAACCAACCTTGCACCTTCCAATGAAGTTTCCAGTGGCTTTGAGGCAACTACACAATGCTACTGATGATGACAGAGTTCTAGCATACATCTTTCTAAAATTAGTTTCCACCAGGGATACATTTAAATGATTGTCTTGTTTGTAATACTTTATGCAATGGTGCATTTTGTAATATTTAAATACATAGTTGGATTAGTTCCTGAAAAGCTTTTAAAACTTCTTGGGTTTTTTTTAATTGTTTCAGTATAAATGCATTACTGTCTTTCACTGCTCAAGTATAAGATTTATTATTGTGAACATTTTGATTTTTCAAAAGACAAATATAGACTATTGTTCTCCCTAAGGTATTAAATTCTGCACAGGTATTACATAAGTTTTCTCAGTAGTTGAAATGGACATTGCAGTTATATTAGTATTTAAGTGAAGTATCCTGTGTTTTTGCCAGAAATTATTAGCATGTAAATGTGATAATTAAGAATTAAAGATTGTCATATTTAATGCCTTTCATGTATTTGCAATTGTCATTGACTATTTGAGGACCCTAGTTTTAATTAAAAATAAACAATGAAAGTATGTAGCATTTTCAGATAAAATTTTAATTATTTTGTTGTGAATTACAATGTTCAGTGGAAAAAAAAAGGATTTACTATGCTGCCCTAATTTCCCTATGAAATATTTTTTGTAATTATTTTGTAAAAAAAATTGAGTTTCGTAAGAGACATTCTAGTTATTTAAGAAAAACACCCTGCATCTATTGAATTAGTTTATTCAGTGTAACAATTTTTAGCAGTTTAGCAGTAAGTAATGGGTCCATTAAAATTAATTTCTTCTCTCCTGTCTGCACGATAGAGCACTCATTATGTATTGTCTCCTTTTTTTTCCCTTGCAGAGAACTCTTATTGCTGGCACTAGTGCTTCCACACATGCAGGAAGATAATATCCCTACAAATCTGTTCTGTTCACATGAAAGAGAAAAATTTAGTCAGAAGACTCTAACAAAAGCTTGGGACTGAATTTTTCTTTCAGCTACTGAATGGAGTGCCAGCTGATACCTGTGGGAAATTCACACAAAGGTTGAGAATAAACAGTTGGAACTATATGTCCCCAATTTCCATGCAAAAAAAACCCCAAACCAACAAACCATTTTTGTCTGCCTCAGAGCTTTTTAAACATAGCCCACTCTTATAACTTAAGGTTTGCCTCATTCTACTTTCCCTCGATGCTTTGTGATGCTATACCCTTGGCTCAGCTTATTACTGTGAAACACTTAACCCAGTGTGTACCCCAGGACAGGAAATGCTGTCCTAACTTCTCAGACAATGTGAGTGTGTTTAAACTGAGGGTCTCTGAGATATATTGCTGTCCCGAGAGACACCACTGACAAGCTTCAGCACATATAAGACCTTGAAGAACATATTTTTCTCGTCTTGCTCACATTTTCACTAAGAAGAAACATAGTATAAGAGTGGAGAAAAACCTGTGGTGTTTGGCCATGTTGTGTAGTTTAGAGACCATGTTTCCCTGTAAAAGCACTGAGATAAGCATAAAAATATACTCACTTTCTGGGACAAATATCTAGTATTCCTGGTTATCGAGTACTTTTTTAGTCTTAAGAATTCGTGTTTTGTAATTGTTTTGTACCCTGAGAGATTAATTAGATTTTAAAATGAGGAATTTTCAGATCTGATGGCTTCTTATAAGATCCAGTCTCACAAATGTTTACAACTAGGGAGTTCCACCGAGAATTACTTCTGCTGTCTGTTTAAACTTTTTAGTTTGAGGAGATTTTTTTCTTTCTAAAAACCTAAGTAGCATTTATGTGACATAAAAAATATGCAACAATTTCTATATAGTTGAGAAAAGAGTCTTGTTTTAATGTAACAGCTGACCTCCTAGAAATAATGAGCCTGTTCTGATAGAAATCATTACAGAAATTTCCCACAGGCTGTAAAAAGGAGTAAAATGGTATAGTCATTCCCAGTTCACTGCCTGGAATAGTACATGTGTACTGTTATGATGGCAATTACTTTAAAAAATACATTGAAAATAATGCAGGTCCCAAGGGAATTGAGACATTCATGTATGGTGTGTAAAGGTTAGAGCAATATTTTATCTAATAACTGGTTATAAGTTGAAAATTTTGGGTATACAATGTGCAATTCTACTTATCACAGAAGAAAGATAAATACACTTTAGTGGCAGAGTCTACACTGGCAAAGAAGCCATGAATCAGAAAAGTTGTCATTATTATTATAGCTGTTGCACTGTCAAATAAGCAAGGATTTTAGAAGAAAATAAGTGAAGGGAAAATGCCCTATAAGTTAAAAAAACAGAGACTGAAATTAGTCATGTGGTCCTTCATTTTTTTTTTAAATTGCTAGCAGCAAAGATGCTGGGAGTTATTAATCCAAGACAACTGGGTGTCTAATTTAAGTGTATTTCCCTTATTCTTAAGTGCATTTAAGAATTTCCTCCATGTTCTTCACTCCAATCTTATGTAAGCACTCAGTGTGAGGTTTGCCACAAATTTGGTGTGCAAAATATCCCTTTCTAGTAGCTCAGAACGTGTTTCTTCTTTTACTCTGAATATACATATTGATTTCATGTGCAACATATAGAATTAGGGTTTCTCTTTGGTGTCCATCTAACTTGAAATACTTGTAAATATTTCTACTATTTACAGTTTTCTCTATTGCTTTGTTAATACCTTGGCTATGGCAATGAATTGTTTTGCCCTTTTTTCTTTCTCTCTCAAACACCCAAAAAACACCTTACCCATCCTCAATCAAATTAGAAAAAAACCCACAAATGCATAGAAAGATAATCCTCTGAAAAAACATACATATTTTTAGATCT
Source organism: Neodrepanis coruscans (assembly GCA_013400695.1). NCBI lineage: Eukaryota > Metazoa > Chordata > Aves > Passeriformes > Philepittidae > Neodrepanis > Neodrepanis coruscans. The sequence continues at coordinate 62,353 of VYZS01017142.1, forward strand.
GATTATGACAGAGATTTATATAAAGGATTTCACATTAAAAGAATGTGCATGAAAAGAAAAAAAGAATTACGCATAGGATGATGTCTCTAGTATTCTCTTTGTAGTATGGAAAGATACAATACATATATTTACAATAATTTTTTGTATGTTCACTCAAGAATTTTCATGAATCTCCTTCAAACCAATACCTATTTAAGTGAGCTAGAATATCAGTTTAAAACATATTTAAAGATAAGGCTTGTAAGGTGTGTAATCTTAGATGCACTGATGGCCAATGTTTAAGCAATTAGATATCGTTCCCTAACTCATATACATCTCTATGTATACAACTCCAATATGCTCTCTGAATCTAGATACCATCCATGAAATTTGACACCACCACCACTGCATTACTTAATGGAGATTTAGAAGTCTGAATGAAAATTCTGACTAATGGACCTACGTAGCAAGTTACATTAGACAAGGTGAATGAAATGTGTTCTTTTCTTTTCATCTTCCTTTTTTATGACAATCCTGAAATAGAGAATGTGATCATTGTTATGGGGTAGAAATGGTACCTGTTTTTTTAAAACGTTTCTTTTTTTCCCAAAGTTATGTTTTTAGGTTTAAAGGGTTTTATCCTTTTCTGGGGAGGGGTTGGGGAGAGGGGTGTTTGGTTGTTTGGGGGGTTTTAGGGTTTTGGGGGAGGGGGAAGGGGCTGTTTCAAACCTCTGTTTTTTGTTTCATAAGAAAGGGCAGACAGCTTTGAGTGTCCATGCAGGTGTGGAGTCAGCCCAGAGGAAGACGCGGTGCCGGTCCCCTGCAGTTTGCCCCGTGGCTCCATGGATGCATGGAGCAGCTGCAGGTCTGTGCTGCGCAGTCCTGGCTCTGCATCCCTCCATGGAAACACAGCTTTCCCCCCACCAGCTGGGGTGTGCAGGGCAGCCATGGTTCCTGCAGCCCCCAGCGGTTCACTCTGAGGCAGCGGGCCAGGGATTTTTTTCCCCCCAGTAGGTGAGAGTGCAAGGCGGCGGGGCGGCAGTGGCAGCCCCTGCCTGCTGGCAGTGGTGGGATGCCACGCTGAGTGACGGCAGGTGTGGCCATCTCTCCCCAGTACTGCGCGTATGCACGGCAGGTTTCCCCTACATGCATGAAATGTGATGCCAGATGGAGAATGCAGACCGCCCTTGCAGCGGGTGGGGCCAGCCCCGCAGGTGGCTGCACTGGCACATGGGGTAATGCGATTTCAGTGCCAGGAGAGGCCTCAGAGTGCCCTGTGGCGCTCATGGGCAGTGGGAGCAGCCCCTCCCCCTCAATGGGCTCTGATCATGAGGCATTTTGGTGGGAAACACCACCGTACTGCCTTGTGGTGAAGTGTTGTGGATGGGAGGTGCGCAAGTGCCCTTAGCCAATCCGGTGGGGACCTGCACCAAGAGGGACCCCAAGATAATACAGGAATAGACTCCCTATAAAACCCGCAAGCCCAGAAGCCCTCTCTCTCTCTTGGTTCAGCCGTTGTTGGAGCTGCATCTTAGCACAACTCTGCTCGGCATTTTCCAGCGGCTCGGGCAGCAGCACAGCGAAGGCAGTATGGTCAGGTTTTGGTAGCATGATGGGCAGCTATAGGGGAGGCTTCTTTGAGAAACTGCTAGAAGCTTAGCCCATGTCCAACAGAGCCTCATCTTGACATTCTATTAAGGGATACATCTATTGTACAATAAACTGCTTAGCAGCTCATTAAAGAACAATATCCACTTTTTACTTCTCTTCTTCATGCTTAGCAGCTTCAGCATATCTGAAACATTTAAATGCCATCCTAATACCTCTGTTAAGAAGAAGAGGTAGCTCTTTCTCATCAGTCACACTTTCTATAGAAACCCTAATGTTATCCCTCAGAGAAATACAATGACTCTGGGGAACTACTAAGTTGTGACAATAGAACATTAATAAAGGGTATATTAAGAAGAATGGTATTACTTCCTAGTAGTAGATAAAAATTCTCTCATAATCTGAACAGAAATCAATGCCATACACCAAGGATGTATAGTTACATGTCATACACTTACCTAGAGATCAGCCCCTTGTACCTGGTATATTCCTTTTTCTTAGAGGAAAAGAAGGATTCTTCCTTTACCAGGAAGAATCAGTACTTGGAAAGACTCCAGAAGAAAGTGTTTGAAGAATTGACACATGAGCATATGTCTAAAATTAATATATAATACTTGTCTTGAAGATTAAAGAGAAAAATTACATTGTTGATACTGAAGACGGAGAAAATATCTTAACCAGGAGCAAAGAAAATAAATAGAAAAATTTTAAAAGAAGTTTTTATATAAATGAGTTTCGATAGTGAGATATAAAATGGCTTTGCAAGGAAATTAGTGGAAATTTCAGTGCCTTGCACATTTTAAATTAAAAAAAAAAAAAAGTACTGTAAAGCATCCTGCTTTTGCACAGTTTTACATCCAAAAATGCAACATCTATCTGTAAGAGCTTTTTTTTCAAGTTGTAGTCTAATTTTCACTCCCATTTAAAATAGCCCTAGTGCTAGATTCAGCTGTACATCTATTTTTCAAATATTTTATTATACTAAATGAGTATTTCATGGTTCTGCTTATTGCTTTAGCAGATGGGGAAGATTTTTTTCTCTGGTCTTTATATACAATGTTTCAGTTTTTTTCATTTCCCTATCAAACATTATATACTGATCACAGAAAAAGATACTGTGCACAGCAGAATGTAGAAGTTTGTTTCACTGCTGTTAAAATCTTGAGTTTTCTTTATTGATGTCTTGCTCTAGTACTCAGAGTTTAGGTGATCACCAGATTGTGGCACAGTAGATTCTCTACAATTAATTTTCAACAAACTGTTAGGGGTTATTATCTTCTCCCCTTTGTCATGAAGATCATCAAATTTCTTAGGGTTGAAAGCAGAATACTTGCAGCACTTTTGACGTTTCTTGCTCTCTTTTCACAGAACTTCACAGCTGTGACTGTTAGTCTTTCTGCAAGTATATATATATATTTTTCTCAGTTTCAGAAACTGCAAAGTGTTTTGTGAGCTGTGGTAGATTTTACAGTGGATACTTTATACATACTTCAGATAATACTTTGAGTGCTTGGGTGTATGTGGTTGCAATGGAAAAAATTCAATGATAAATTGACACCTTATCCTGTATATTTCAAAACACTTTCTAGCAAAATCATTATTCTTCTTTTCTAGTGTAACGTTTCTGCAAGTTTTTACCAAAAGCTCTTTATCTAAAGCTCTCCAAAGATTTTTCAGTTTGGTTTCTTTTCTGCTCTTCCTGTGCCAAAATGTTTTTTTAGCATTTCCTCCAATCCAGCTTCCATTATCTAATTATCCCTATCTATCTACAATTTTCTAATTCCATTTATTTAATTGTTTCCAATTATCTAATTATCCCTATCTATCTACAGTTCTCTGTTTCCATTTATTTAATTGTTTCCTATTAAAAAAAATACATATAAGTCTGTAATTGCCTCATTTTTTTTCTCACATAAATATTTGAGAATTTGGCTTTGTCCAATCTCTATAAATATTCTTCATTTTCCATCTTCTTTGTTAGTTTTCAATCTGATTTTCAATCTACTACTGCCATCAGTCTGTGAACACTTCTCACTTCTTTTATATAATATTTTACTTTTGGCTTCCCTTCTTTTTGCTAGCTTTCTTTGGTGTTTTTATCATTTTATCATTAGACATAATTTTGTTCCTGAGACACTTCTAAAACGTGCATATGCTGCTAGTTTTCTTCCCCGTTTCTTCTTCAGTTTATTAAGCTTATTAAGCACATATGCATGTGTCTATGCCATTGCCTGTGTTTCAATAGTTCTTCTTTAAGATCAGGTTTCCTGGGCAAAGCAGTACAACATCTTCAAGCTACTTATTAAACTGGCTGAGCTAAAATCATACTCCCAACACGGCTAAAGGATGGACCAGAGGGAAAAGTAACTTACAAAGTGCCTCAGGAAGCTGCTGTTCAGAGACCTATGCTGAACTACTAGTAACATAAAGAAAAAGACATATTTAACCTCAGAGCATCTGTTAGAGGAGAGTCAAACCCAGCTGCCCAACAGAGGCAAGGCTGACACAGCTCCATGTCCTTAGGACCAACCAGTAGTGAACCTGAACTTGTATTCCCAATAGGCACACAAATTCATATACATAATACATATGCACATATAAATGCAACACAAATCACAGAGAAAGACACAGAGCACTCACATGAACACAGTATTGATGGCCTCATTCTGTGCCTTTCAGACAGATCCATTAGTATGAAATTTATTTCTATGTATAATATGGATTGCTCGCACATGCTGGACTCAAAACACTCAGCCTCTCTAGCTGCCACTAGAACACTGTTTCCACAGTTGTTCTCATCTGGACATGTAAGTCCCTGAGACCAAAGCCTCACTTTAGATACTCATTGATAACACACATCACGAGTCAGTGGACTGTTATATTATTTATTGGCTTTGACTAACTGCAGTATGTGTGTGGGGGGGTAAGGGACAGCTTGAATTTCACAAAGGTGAGGTAATGTCTTGTGCCATTCCTCAGCCTCTACCAGCCTCCTGGGGTGACCTTGGGACAACTGTCAACCCAAAGCAAACCCAGGAGCAGCCCACACCACACCCCCTGGTGCCCATATCCCAACATCTGATGGCTGGCACTGTGGGAGTACCACACCTCACCCCATCCCAGAGTCCCAGAGTGGCCAGTGGGCTGGAAGTCCTGCCTGGAAGGAGTGACCGCTAGGGGTCAGAGTACATAAAACCAAAGATGTGGTCTCCAGATGTTTGAACTCTCCATCTTCTGGACTGCTATAGCTGGACCTATATTGGATCTATTGGTAGCTAGAGTTCTCTTTTTTTTACTTGTTCTTGTTCTCCTAAACTCCTTTCTTAATATTTTGGGTAACTTAGGACCATATGGGCTTGATTTTGCCAAGAGGGTGGTTGGGTGCTCGAACAGGCTTCTCAGAGGTGTGGTCATAACATGAAGCCTACGAGAGTTCTAGAAGCATTTGGAAAATACTTTCATGCACATGATGTGACTCTTGGGGATGGTCCTGTGCAGAGCCAGGAGTTGGATTCGATGATCCTGCTGGGTCCCTTCCAAATTAGCATATTTTTTGATTCTGTGGTCCTGGATCCTCATTGTCCCCATGTGCCTCAACCCTAGACATGAACACACACAGACCCTATATCCCCTCCAGCAGGTGGCTTTGGGTCCAGAGGGAGCCAGCTCTTCCTGTGGTCCAGGTCTGAGAAACACGTCTCCAGCTCCTAGGCCGCTTCAACTGCTTGCCAGGTAGTCGATGTAGCTCCTGGTCACTCTATTGGCAAAGTTTTAACCATCAATTTCTTTCAGTTTTCTGGAAGACACTCAATCATATAGGTATGATGACTGACATTTTTAACATTACAGCCCTCTGCACTTTAAGTTTATGAAATCAGTTCCTGTCATTTCCCACAATGAATAGTGTTTCCATTCAGCTTTCTCTCTCCTTTTCTCTTTCGTTCTTGAAATTTGTTGTGGTTTTACCACTAGGAGGCATGGTACTGACAAGAGAGACCTGATAGAAGCAACACACCCAAAAAAAAGAAACAAACAAATAACAAGATTTATTTTACACACACAGAAAACTGACAATAAAACACAGACAAATGAAGCTCTTCTGGGTCCCACGGCTGATTAGGAGAACTCTAGGGTAGCGCTAGATCTCTGCCGGAGCTCCTGAAAAGGCACCGGGACAATTAGAAAAACCGCAACCGCCCTCCTTCCTTTCCCTGGGAAAGAATACCACTGCTGATGGAAAGATGTGGTCCTCAATCCATGCCGCTGCCGCTGAAGTCGCCAATCGGCCCGCGCACAGGGGCCAAACTCAGCGCGGAGGCTATTATCCCGACCAGCTCCGGTGGAGAAAGAGAAAGATGGAGGCCCCACTCACCTTTTTATAGGGGACCAATCTTTGCGCATGCGCAGGCCCCCCCCGGGTGACTTGCCCTCTCGGATTGGATGGTCAGTGCCCGGGAACCGCCCCTAGTGAGGTTCCACGTGCATGTGCGGAGTGCCGAGCCCCAGACCGGAAGTTTGGGTCCCCCATGGCCCCGCCTGGCATCCCAGGGGGTCCCGGTACTGCCCCCCAGGCCACCCCAACCCGCGCCAGCCCTGGCCGCCTGCCACAGCAGCCCCCCGGCTGTGCCATGTCCACCGACAGCCACGTCCATTTCATGCGTGCAGGAGATGCCACTGCGCATGCGCAGCGCCAGGCCAGGGCTGGCAGCGCCCGGCAGCCCCTCCACCCACCACGGCCCGGGGATGGGGTGGCCCCCCACCCACCACGGAGGCGGGGGGGAAAGGGAAAAAAGACCAGTTTTATCTTCAACCCACAACAAAAGTAATTCAGGAAAAGATAGGGCAGAAAAAGCAGGTGTGGGAACCAAAGGGAAAAAATGAGACTAAATATTTATAGATACACATAAAAACTAATCTGACATTCAACAAATTTAAAAAAACCCAAACAACCAATAGGTATGAAAAAATGCCCAAATTCCACACATTTATATTTATTTAATCCTCTTTTCCCTACTTCTTTTGTTTGCTTCTTTTCTAACAAGAAAAGCAGTAAATCTGTAGGCATTCTTACTCCACAAAAGCTCTGTTCAACATGAAACACTTTAGATATTATGAACAATATCTAAACATCCTTTTACATTGTGACCTTGTCATGGTTTAAGTGGCCA
>VYZS01017145.1:0-14813 GCA_013400695.1 Neodrepanis coruscans
TTGTATCTAATGTTTTCTTTATTGTTTTAAAGAAAATTAATGATTGTTATGGGGAGAAACAAAAAAACATGAAAAAAATACAATCCAAGAAAGTAGAAGCTGTAGAGTACTAAGAAATCAGATAATCTGAGTTAAGAATTATGTAAGGGTCCTTAATTTGGACTACAGCTGTAGAAGAAAAATACCACTATCTTCACAAATGTAAAGCTGACAAATATATACAGTTAATAGCAACCAGGAAGAGAGTTTTTACTGTATTCAGCAGACTTGTCTTACACTGAAAACTTGTATTTTCAAGTTAAGAAATGAAATAGCAGAAAAGAGATTCTCTACTGGAAATCAACTCACAATTCTGAGTGGTAAGGCAGGATGAAAGGCAGATAGAGGATACTGCTCCAGGGACTAGGAACACTTAAAATGCAGAAGCTCCTGGTTTGCTCTTTATGGTTGTTCCTGAATTCTGCAGGACTCAAAAAGTAAAAGTGGTAAAAGTGCGATAGGTCTGTAATAACTTGGCTCAGCTAGTATCGAGTGTTACAGTTTCCAACGAACAGACATCTCAGTGCAATAGCTTGTCATATTTCAATGTGTTAAGAAGATTCACTGCCTGCTTTCTTATGTGAACATATCTGAATTTAGATTCTCTAGCCTATATCTACAAATAGATAGAAAAAGAATTTGTGGAGTAAAACTGCTAGGGAGGAAGGGACGGTGAATATTGAAGGAATTCCTACTCTGAAGCCACATGTATTGCTAGATACATCTAGCAAGTCATCTAGTCAGACTGTATCTGTATCATGTGAAAACAATTTAATTCACACTACCTAAACTTCCCTCTGCTGTTCTGGCAGGCAACCTGGGAATCTCTCAAAAAATTACTTTGAGCAAAAAAGACCAAAATAAATTCTTAAAAAAAAAAGAATTGGCACTGGTCTCACAACAGCAACGCAATAGAGTGACAGAGAGCAAAAAACAGATCCAGGAGCATTGTTTCTGGCTGATACACATCATAATTAAGAACAAATGTGGACCAGCCCCAAGAGGACAGCTGAGTCTTCTCCTCCCCAGGAAGCTCGCCTTGATCAAGCTTGCACCTTCAGTACAGGAACACCAAGTGCAGATGGCAAATGAATTTAGACCGCAGTGTCTGTCTAGACAGGCTCTGTGTTGTACTCGGCCCAACATTAGTAGGTACAATGCTAATGATTACATTTTCAAAAAAACCTACTTTTAATATATTTTTCAGGAAATAATCTGCAACAACTACTCCTTGATCATGCTTACTCATCCCCATCAAGAGGGGAGTTGTATTCCTTTGCTGTGGATAACTGTTGGGAGACTATGAACTATGAAGGAAAACACTGCCACAAGCAGACATCTTTAATCAAATGGGAATGGAACATATGTATTTATTTACCAGATGAAAACATAGCCACTGAAGCAAAAAGTAAATGGTCTCGAATATTCCTGGCATATACTCCTCTCAAAACACCCTACCTCTTGACTTCTTACCTTATTATTATATTTTTAAATATGTAGGGCAAAATCAAAGCACAAAAACTTGATTAAAAGTTCAAATTAGCTGGGGAAGAAAAAAAGAAACCCATATGTGAACCAGAACACAAACTCCCTCATCTCCATGGCAACCTTTCCTAGAAGTGTATCAATTTTTCCTCTTGATTTTTAACACTGTATCAAAAAGACTAAATTCTTTCACTTTTAGCTTCTTGAAATTAAACTGTGTGTCATCACTTTGCAATCTTTAGGAATTAGCAATTTTCTCACAGCACACTTCCACAATTTATCATACACTTACTAGTGAAGGGTTCCAAAACAAGGAACATCAGCGGAAAAATTAGAACTGTTTATCACACTCAATATTGTGACACAGTTTCATCTGTAGGAATTTAAAATACAGCAGACAGTACAACAGAACACACAGCAGCCCTATCCTGGGTAAAAAAAAAACCTGTGACACTGTATTCAACTCCTTCCTGAATACTTGAAATACAAAATCATAAATTTAATATGAAGTAATATCTAAACTCACAGAAGTCGATATCCTCTTTGCTGTTTCTGTAACTGCCTGCTCCAATGGTTTCCAGAGGTGGAAAGCATAACGACCTTAAAAAAAAAAAGAAGTTAAATTATGTTATAATCAATATCCACTAAAATGAAAAAAAAACTAAATTCCCACTTATATTCATCAGCTTACAGCAGAAAGAATTTTGGATTAAAAAAGACCGCAAACTATTGGGAGAGGGAGAAAAATTGTAGTATACTTCACCTATAAACCTAGTCATTGGCTGCAATGACTCACTGTGTTTACTCACTATTTAACTCACTAAATAAATAGATTTAAATACATTTTCATATGATAAATGAAGATATCTGCCTTGTGAACTTCAAGAAAAAGAGCAGTTTGAAACATTAGCTTTTATTTATTAAATACCGTTCAAAGTTTATGTCTTCAAACAAAAGAAATCTACATATTACATGTTTCTCATTGTAATGCTGTATGCTTAATCACACAGTTTGTAAGTACTGCATTTTTTATTTACTTACAAAGAGAGGATCTTTTGGGATCCAAAGCCATTCAATTCCCCACTATCACTGAATGTTTATAGCTAGGAAAGGCTAGAAGGAACTCTATTAGACTGTGTTCTTACAAGTACAAAACAGAACTATCAACTTCAGAATCAAGATTATTCCATGTTACTGGAGGATTTTCCCTGTAAATCCTCTCTTCCCAATAATGTTTTGATTAACTACTCATTAGCAGTGTAACTTACTACACACAATGGAAAAACTTTTTATAAAATGTGGCTCTGCTTCACTCAAATAGCATCTTGCCTTCATTCTTACAATACACAATGTGTCCATAAATTATTTTGGTGATGTAAGCCTGTGCCTATGTTAACACAGAAGTGAAAACCACTGTTAAGAGAATCTCTGTTGGAACGTTGTGATGTACTACTGCCTTACTTTTTTCCTAATGTTTTCTGTTATCACCACTTTGCCAGTTGCTATTAATTCTTCAGCTCAACCAGCACAATAAATTCTATGAACACTCCTCTTCTGCTTGTATAAAAGTACATATACCAACTACTTGATTGATGTAAATAACCAAATGTCTTGTTTTTCCTTCTAATCACAATAACACAACTGAACCCACCAAACACCTGTTGAAGTTTTGTGCAACTTGTCCATCTATTAAATTTTCTCTTGGTGCATGCACTTGCACACAACTGACCATGACTACTTTTGTTCTGAGAAAATAACAGAAATTGATTTGTGTATTTCAAAATCAGAATGGACAGTTACCAAGACCAAGTAACCCAGGGTGTAAATCATGTTAAACTCATGCCCTATGTTCCAACTAAAACCTATTTTTCAGAATAACATACAGTCCAGATGCAAAGATTTCATGTAATAAACAATGTACTGTGAAAACAGTTTAGTATGATAAATCACTGTAGTTACTAAACCCTTCCATTTTTTTCTATTTGAATTTGTCAATCATCACCTTCACATCACAAGATCTTGTTGCATTCTTGTTCACAAAGAGCCTTCACATTGCAATGCGTTATTACGTAAATAAAGTAAACTTTACACCTTACATTTTGCAGACAAAAAGAAGATGGAACCTTTTAGCTGCTGTCCATAAAATAACTTTCTCCAGTTGTCTCCACTTTTCAAAAAGAATTTTGGAAAATATAACTTTAAAGGGACAGGAACATAACTGGACACAATCCTTCCTAATACTCTCCAGCAACCTTTCAATTGTACACTGTTTATATTCATAAAATCTTCATTAACGTTTTCTGAAACAGCAGCTCACAAGTGAGAGTTCCACACTCGGTAATTTAGCTTACCTGCAAATGCAACAGTTGCAACACCAAGTCCAACAGCTATCACAGTTCTGGCCTAAAGCAGAAAAACAGAAAAATATGCAAACTCTAATTTGATATATATGTACCTTTAACAAGTATTTCTGATGTCTGGTGTGGGCATTTCATATATAATTTACAAGATGAAGGTGAGTTCTGTATTCCTCAGGCTGATTTTTACACTTCAGTCCCATTAACCCATGTCAATGCATCAGGTTTAACTTGGAACTACCCACTATCAAATCAGTGAACATACACTGAAATCAGCTCATAGTATGCAGTGATAAAACCACAAGGCAGACAACTATTCAGGATTACTTGAAATTACTTGTGCAGACCAGTTCAACACAGTACGTAACAGAAGGCATCAGTTTATTACAAAAACATGAAGAGTTAACTCAAAACTCCAATATCAGGTGTATGTATTTTCCTACACAGGGCTTGAAAAAAGACAGGTATCTCAAGAAGGACATTAAGAAGTATCCCAATGTTAATCAAGAAGCTCATGAAAGGTACGAGGTAAACCCTGAAGAAGTGACTGACTTCTCACATGCTTGCAGAATTCAAGAAAGGTAATGAGCTCTCCATTTCTGAAAAGCCTGCATATAATCTTTGAAACAAATTACACAGTCATCTGTGGCATTACCTGTCTTATATGACAGTTCAATAATGCCTTGAATTTTTCACCAGGACGCCTGAGAAATCAGATTAGGCTTGTTTATCTTGAATTCAAAACATAATGACAGTGAAAATGCTTTTATCACCAGGCATCTCTTCTATATATGACTTCCACAATTATCCAAGTAGAAGCTCAAACTTCAATGCAAGTGCCCTAATAACTAGATCTGGAGCCAAGTTGCCTTTGCTGCTAAGATTCCTGGGGCTGAAATTCTGTCTTCAGTTGTACTCAATCTAATTTCTAGACAGAGTGGGAGTAGGGTAAGAGTTTGGAAATACTATTTCTAAGGCCTTCCTAGAGTTGGCGTAATAGTGGCTAGAACATGGATTGACAACTTCCTCTGCAAACAGGCAGCTGTACAAGATGTAGGTACTGCCATCACACCCAGTGGCTCTGAAGGCAAGTGGCAGTGATTGCTGCCTGTAGCACTGAGCTCAGGACAGAAAAAGCTGTAGCCTGCTCTGAGCTCACCCAGAAGCAGCTGTATTCCTCTGTATGTAGCTTCTGGACTCTACAGATTTTAATTAAGTACCTACCTCCCATCTACCTATATATTTGCATAACTTAAGGCTGCAATTCCTTAGAAGTTTCTATTAGGAAAAAAAAAGACTCACTAAACATACTGAAACTGAAGCTCCAGAGTTAAGACTGAGGGAATTCTGGCCTTAAAAATCTGCCTGTCTATTCCATTTTAGTAACCAAACTCTTCCATTTCACTGTACTCTTCAGTCTTGATATTAGCATTACTGAACATAAACATAATGTGGTAGTTTTATGTCTGTTGTTCCTTTCAGTTCCACCAAATTTCCCTTTATCTTTAGACCATGAAAAAACTTAAGCATGTTATCCTAAATGGTGTAAGATGTAAAATAGTGAAGCATACAGTTCATCTCCTCACTGAACTAAAACCCTTCATTGATTCTCATGAATCAGTTTTCCCAGGCTAGCAATATTCAAACTTTCAAAAAAATTCCTCTGTATAAACATGAAACATAAACAGCCAGATTTCTGAAAATATAACCCTACAGCAATTCTATATTATTCTGTTCTGTGATTTGTGACCATGGATTAATATTCAAGAGAGATTCCTTGACTTACTCAGAGTGACAGCAAGTATCTTTTACTAAGTAGTTACAGTCAATTAAGAGCTCAACAATGTGTGAAATAGATCACACCGGCCACAAAAAATTAAAATATTTATTAGTCTACGCTGTCTAAATTAAGTTATACTTGCTTAGCCACCAAAGAGCTGGTTTACGTCAGCAGTTTACTACGAGATATTCAGGTTGCAACAAGGCATTAGAAGCAGACACCTCATCACAGGTGAGACCAAGCACAGAGAAAGGGCTAATAAATAATACCAAGATTCAGTCAGTGTAATGCAGAAATAGTGTGGTTTTGCACAGTAACATGGAAGCACAGTGTAGAGACCTTTGACAATGTGGAGGGCCTTTGACATAAGCAGCCATGTCTGCTGCTATGTATTATTAAAATCTCAGTGGAAAGCAGTAGCAGTTAGTGGGAAGTTAGCGCTGCCTGGAAAACAGCAGGTAAAAACGAAGCATAGCAGCAGCTCTAGAATAGGAGCAGGATGAGGGATTAACAGGAAATGAAGACAAGGCAGACAACTTTGTAAAAGTGATACAAAGCTCAAGCCAGAGAGGCATGAAAGACTGCCCTCATTTTTGAAAGACTGTCCACATTTTGAAGTGAGGTACAGCCACCTGAGAAATAGTGATTTATGATAATCATTTTATGACCCCTTGTTGTGGGTTTAAAACAAAGGTTCTGAGAGTTAAACCGTTTTTTCCCTCCCCCCCCCTCCCCCATTTTATTTCTTCTCCCTTGTTAGGGATGGGGAAAGGGCTCTTTTTAGGGCTTTTTTGGAGGTTTTTGGAAGGTTTTTGGGAGGGGAGAGGAGATCGGGGCTGTGTTAAACTGCCTTTCCTGTGTGTGTGCCGGCAGAGCCTTTCCACTGTGGCATAGGCCCGCCAGCTCCCATGCGGCTGGGGACAGGGTCAGTCCCCACTGCGGCTGTGTCTCCTGCGCGGCCATGTCCTCCACAAGCAGCCGCTGCCTTCCCCGTTCCTGGACTGGTTCCCCTGCACGGCTGCACTCAGGCGCAGTGCTGGTGGCAGCGCAGGAGCCAGTGGGGGTGGGGCTGTTCTGTCCTGGTGNGCGGTCTTTTAATTGTCCTGGTGTCTTTTCAGGAGCCTCTGGCAAAGACCTAGCACTACCCTAGCACTTTTCCGTATCAGCCGCTGGACCCGGAAAAGCTTAATTTGTCTGTCTTTGCATATTATTGTCAATTTTCTGTGTGTGTAAAATAAACCTTGTTATTTGTTTTTTTTTGGTATGTGTTGCTTCCATTGGATCTCTCTTGTCAGTACCACGCCTCCTAGTGGTAAAACCACGACACCCCTAGATTAGCTCAGCTGGTTGGAGCATGTTGCTGATAATGCTGAGGCTGTGAGTTTGATCCCAACATGGACCCTTCACTTAAGAGTTGGGCTTGTAGATCTGTGTAGGTCCCTTCCAACTCAGACAATTTTGCGATTCTACAAATTTTGCATGGAAAGTAGCTGTTCAACTGTATGAAAACAATGGAGGTATCAGTAATTATCTGCATCATGAGCAAGTTAGAGAAAAGTCACTTGGCATAGTCACTTTACCAAAGTAGCGATAACTTGTCATACAAAGCATCTTGAAAATTTGTTACAGTGTGAATACATCCTAACTATATCCATGGGATAAAAGCTGAATTTGAACCAATGCAAGACAGACTGCATGGTTTGTCTTTGACTGACACAAACTCTCATAAAATTAATGGCAACTTCAAATACGAACCAGTAGGTCCTTTAAGTCCAGCTTGACTCAGTTTACTTTTCCATGCTCACTTAGTTCAGTATTTAGAAGAACCAGTCAAGGCTGGCCTGGTGCTATGAAATGTAAAGTTCAAAGGTTTAATTAAATGCACTCCTTTCATGCCAATATTAAATGAAAGCAACTCGCTATCACTGTGGAAGGCAGCAGTTAATTTACAGCACGTTAATACAACTAACACCGCAATCATTTTTTGTCTCCTCTTACTTGAAATTGCATTTTATTTCAGATTCATAAGGTATAAATAAATAAATACATACACACTGACTTTTAATTATGACAGAACTGACCTTCCCTCCCCTCCAAAAATGCCATTAAGAAACTTCCAAGATGTGGGTTTAAATTAAAGCATTCTGTTAAGATACAAAAGGGGAAAATAAAGAAATAAAAGATTAAAAAGTAACATCTGTCTCTTTCTTTACTCAGTGAATTGGCTCCCAAAGGTTAGTCATCAATCCCACACTGTTCTGCTGATCTCAGTATTTTAATTTTTCTATGTAGTTCAGCTTTCAGTAATAAACTCTCTTAGATAAAGAAAACGAAAAAAAAGTTATGCTAAATCTGCAAAACCCAAATTTTCTTAATTCTTTTCAGAAACATGTATAAGAAAACACAAGCATTAGAAAGGCAAGATCTGATTTACCCAAGCATTTGGCAAACAACACAGGATAAAGCATATTAATTAACACACAGTATTTTCAGTGGTATACATTACATACTGTTAGTATACAGAGATCTGCTACTTAATCCTTTAATATTTAATTCTCCACTACTCTTAACTTTTAGAGGAAGAAAAAGTGAAGAAGGAGATATTAGTTTTGCAAATTCCCAATCCATGCTGCTGTGCTTGTCTATATTAAAAAATATAATGACTTACGTAGCTGTTAGCACTACAGCTTCTCCTTCATTTACTTCATAGATGAAGCAGAAAAAAAGTTAAACTTATAAACAAAAGGAGAATTTCAAACGTGTCATTTTAAAATTCAGCACAACTCCAGTACATCTGACTACAGGCTGCAAGAATCACCTTTAGGAATGTTACAACATATCTGCTTGCACAGAATTTGGACTTTATACATTGGTTCTTCTACCACAATCAGTGAAAACACCCTTCTGGATCAAATGAAAAATATTTTGTTCTCCTCATAACTTAGCTTTCAGACACAAAGCAAGAGCTCTACAGTCTTTTGCCTTGGAAACCTACAGTATAATAGAATGAAAAGCACAGAGAAAAAAATAATTTGTTGTTACGGGTTGGATGGCATTGTATAATTAATCCATGCTTAGACATGGAGCAGCAAAATAGGAATTATGTACTTACATTTAAATAAATACCCACGTCTAAGTTGCTTAACTAAAAATTTCATTTTAAAAAGGTTTGATATTTTGGTTATTTTTAGTGCTCTATGCTGCTAAGTAGGTATATACACCAAGTATACAAAAATACTTCTGAAATCTAGATTTTTCCCGCAAATAAAAATTCTTGACTTGAATGATTGTTTGGTATGGACGACAGAATAAGGCTTCAGAGCTAACCACCTAATTAACTCTACATGGAGCCAGTAACATTTTGAAGCGGGATTATATTACAAACTATCTGCAAACAACTTGATTTCATAATCTAATGTTTTCCTTTCAGTCTTACCTTCCTGTGAAATTTAATTTGCTTTCCAACAGAGAATTAAAAGTAATTTCAGCTAGATGCTGTTCTCCATACTGACACAATTCTTATATCAATTTGTCTAACTTATTTTACAGCATCTTTTTACAGCATCCAAAACTATGACTACTGTTCCTGAGTTCTTCACAGGAAATTGTATCAGAGCAAATACATTCACTAAAAGAAGTATCACCACAAGACGTTCAAATCAACCTTCTAGAGTATGTATTAACAATGGCCTCTTGCTGGTATCTTTGAGAACAGACTTTGTGCTGCCACTGTTGCTCTTTCATGCTTCCAAATGCTTTTGTAACCCAACTACAAGAGTAAAGGTGACCATGAACAAGCGACTTCAGCTAATATCCTGGACAACTGTATCGAGTTTTTTGTGTCCAGGCTTTGGTAGCAGCAGCGGGGGCCATGGCAGTGGCTTCCTTGAGAAGCTGCTGGAAGCTTCCCCCAAGTCTGGCAGAGCCAATGCCAGCTGGCTCCAGGATGGACCTGACACGGACCAAGGCTGGGCCAATCAGGAGTGACAGTAACACCTCTGTGATAACATATTTAAGAAGGGAGGGAAAAAAAAAGTTAAGTTTAGATGAAGATGGCCACCAGAGAAGAGCAGAGTGAAAACATATGAACAACAATGCAGACACCAAGGTCAGTGCAGAAGGAGGGGCAGGAGATGCTCCAGGCGTTGAAGCGGTTTCCCTGCAGCCTGTGGTGATGACCATGGCGAAGCAGCTGTGCCTCTGCAGCCCATGGAGGACCACAGGGTTGCAGAGATCCATCCACAGCCTGTGGAGGACCCCAGGCTGAAGCAGGTGGATGCTGGAAGGGGGCTGTGACCCTGTGGGAGGCCCATGTTGGAGTAGGGTCCTGGTAGGGACCTGCTGACCCGTGGGGAGAGGAGCCCACGCTGGAGCAGGATTTCCTGGTAGAACCTGTGGCCTGTGGGGGACCTGCGCTGGAGCAGCCTGTACCTGAAGGACTGCACCTTGTGGAAAAGTGACTCATATGGCAGCAGTATCTGAAGAACAGTTGCCCATGGGATGGACTCTCACCAGAGCAGTTCATGAACTACTGCCTCCCATGGGAGGGACCCCACGGGGAGCAGGGGAAGGACTCCTCTCTCTGAACAGTGGCACCAGGAACAACTGATTGTGACCCCCACCTCCCTGCACCGCTGGTGGGGAGGAGGTATAATGTGGAGAAGGAGGGGAGTGGGGAAAAGGTGTCTTTTAAGCTTCTCACTCTTAAGCTCTGATCTTGTTAGTAATAAATTTAATTAATATCCCGACATAGAGTCTGTTTTGCCTGTGATAATGATTATTGAGGAATCTCTTATGGTCCTTAACACATGAAACCCTTTGTTATATTTTCTAACCTCTGTACATTTGCAGAGGGGAGTAAGAGATCAGCTTTAGTGGGTACCTGGCATCCAGCCACGGTCAAACCACTGTAACAACCCACAACAGAGATTCAGGATAGGATATTCAATGGAGCACTTTCAGCCCCAAGAGCTGGGGGCTGCTGTTGGACTTCGCTTCTCCTACTCCTGCTTCCTTCCATCATGGCAAGAAGGCCTCATTAGAAGGTCCTGTAGAGCGTCAGAGGAACAGATGCACAGCACCATGGTTGATTTCTCTTTGACAAAATTTTAGAACTTGTTTATCCACAATTTAACCTGCTTTTGAATTCCTTAGCTGTGAATGCATTAAGTATGTATGCTGACTTTCTTCCATTATGTACATAACACCATCCAGAGAAAATGTGAAATAGCTTCCACTGCCAAGTGTATGCTAACAGTTGACAATGTAGATATGCCTAAAAGCCACTGCATTCTCCACTAAAAGGTCTGGATAAAAGACAAATTTCAATAGAAATTTGCAGTAATCCACAGAATCACAGAATTAACAACGCTGGAAAAGACCATTTAGATCACCCAGTCCAACCTATTACCTAATACCATCCCACCATCTAAATCATGGCACTAAGTACCTCATCCAATCTCTTTTTAAACACATTCAGGGACGGTGACTCAACCACATCCCAATGCAGTCCATTCCAATGGGAAATGACTTAACCTGTGAAAGTTTTTCCAAACATTCAGTCTAAACGTCCCCTGACTCAGCCTACGACTGTGTCCTCTCTGTCACTGGGGGCCTGAGAGAAGAGACCGATATCCATCTGACTACAACCTCCCCTCAGGCAGTTGTAAAGAGCAATAAGGTCTCCCCTGAGACTCCTCTTCTCCAGGCTAAACAACCCCAGCTCCTTCAGTCACTCACCACAGGGCTTGTGCTCCATCGCCTTCACCATTCTCGTTGCCATTCTCTGGATACGTTCAAGCACCTCAAACTGAGGGGCCCAGAACTGGACATAGGACTCGAGGTGTGGCCTAACCAGTAATGAATCCAGATTCTATCCTCTAAAGACCTACCTCAGTCTCTGGACCTTACCACTCCAGACTAACCCAGACTCTCCCTCATAAAGTACCAGGTGAGACTTACTTCTGCAGCAGAGCTCTACAGAAACACCAAAATTCAAATCCACCTGCAATAACAACACTTGTGCAGTGGGTGAAAACACCACAGGTATCACCTCTTCATGGCAAGGGAACAAGATTTTCTTCCTTGTTTGTTCAGACCTGCAAATGCTGGGGCTGAAGTGCTCTGCTGCACAGGAGATAAGAGGCCAATGTCTATGTCTCAAACACCACTGGGCAAATGGCTGCGGAGCCAGCCAAGGACTGTTGGTTGTAACAGACAAGGATTGTTGGTAATAATCAAGGATTGTTGGTGTTAAAACTCTGTGAGAAAGAACAAGATGTGGCTGGAGAAGGTGGACACACGGAGGTAGGGCAGCACTTTTCTGGGACACACATCCTTGTTTTAGTTCCTGCAGATATACACACCACCGCACAAGCACAAGAATGAGGCCAAGGAATGGGCATGGACTGTAGGGGGGATCGAGACCATCCAAGAGCCTCGAAGCCCTCCAACCCATTTCCAGAAAGATCTGAAAGAATGGACTCTGCATGATAACTACTTCCCACAGAAAGTGAAAAACTTTCGTATCCATAAAAAGGTCCCCTCACCAAGCCCAGGTGGTATCGCCACGACCACGGATATCCCATCGCCTGGACCAACGCTAGACCCAGGACTAGTGATCTTTTTTTCTCTCTTCTTCTCTCACCTTTCCTCTTCCATTTCTTTCGTTCTTTCTCTCTGTCTTCAATTAAACTTTTTCTTTCTCTCTCCCTTTCCACCCTACCCCTTTATCCCGAATCCAACGCTCTATGCTTATATGCCATGCCAGCGACTAACACCGTCAATTTCCAGGCCGAGCGTGCAATTTACTAATAACACTTGGATTGTTTGCGGACCCTCTGACTCGTGTCCCCCCTCCGACCACGAGCAGTCGGCAGCCCCGGCCGCTCCCTTCCTTCCCCCGGGGGCTGTTCCGTGCCTCCCACGCTGCAGCTTCACCCGCGGCTCCGGGGCACCACCGCCCCGGCCTCCCTACCCAGCCCGGAGCAGAACGCGCGTTCCTGGCAGTGCCCTCCGCCCCGGGAGTCCCGGGGGTCCCGCGGTTCCTGCGCTAGGAGCGGCCCCGGCGCCGGAGGGGGTCCCGCCGTGCGCTCACCAGACCGCGGTTCAGCTCCGCTTGGCCCTTGCCGGCGGCCGTAGGGGCCCGGGCGTACTCGGCGTAGCGCAGGTCCTCGGCGGCGTCCATGATGGAGCAGCGAGAAGCGACCAGTACGGAGCGGCCGGAGGGACAAACCGCGCGGCAGGACGGACTCCGATGTGTGAGGGGCGGGGTCAACGCTGAGGTGTCACATCCCTGGAATAAGGCGGGGAGGGGTGGGAATAAGAGATAATTTAACAGTTAGGATAAGAAGGAGGGAAAACACTTGGGCCAGGCGGAAATTACTTATGTCCATCTCCTGAATGCAGGGTTTTGGGGAGGGGGGTGGGAGAGGAACATACATGTAAAGGAAAGGAAAAAGAGAAATTAATCTGGGAAAAAAAACCCTCACTAAAAATGAATTTCAATATTTATTTGCTTCCCCCAAAAAAGCATCTCCCTTTGTCAGCTCCTTGATCACCTTTGCAAGGAACCTATAATCGATGATCTTGGGAACCATGTCATTGTAAGGACATCAAAATCTGGCTTTTAAAGATACTGGGTCATACTGTGGTACATCCAAATACATCTAGGCAAGCTCTGAGATGGAAAACAATGCTCTGAATGTCTTCCTTGTGATCACCAGCCATGCTATTACTAATACTTGTACTTTCTGAACAGTGAGCCTCAGAAAGCATATTGATTAAGCAGAGCAAACCAGATAATCGACACAAAGAAAATATATCTTTTGCCAGGAGTGAAAGACTGTAGGTTGTTTCCCTGGGAAGCAAGGAGGGGAGGAATGCAAGCAGCTGGGTCTTTGATTATGGTTCTCTCCCAAAACTCCTCTCAGCATGGCATAGCTGTGTCCTGTGTTATGCACAGGATGGTGCTGGTAGAGGCAATCTGTCCATTACTGTTTAGTTTAATACTAAACACTACTATGTTCCAGCATATTGTCCCTATTAATGTGTACCAATGTTGTCCAGATTTGTTATGCCATTTAAATTAATTTTCTGCATACTTTTCCTATAAATTACTTTCCTAAATAGTTTGTGCTACATTATTCCGTGTTGCTGTCAGGATCAATGCTAGCAAGAATCTCTGTCAGGAATGAAGTTGAACCTAGAAACAGATACCAGATTAAATCTTGGGAGATTGATAACAAAGGATGTGTGGGGATGTGTGTGTGTTGGATTTACCTTTTTCCACTGAGAATTTCCAAAGTACCTGTAAATGTAGCACCTGACCAGTGTAATTAGAATAGCAGGGACCAAAGTTTCACGCTAAAGATTAAAGTTTCTCAGTTAGGCAGGGGAGAGAGTATAACAGAGTTATCAAGAAAATCATGTGGCATATCACATAAAACTGAGAAAGTCAGTAATTGAGTCTTGCTGAATTGTCATGTACATAGAAATGCAAAAATAACAAATCTTCCCAGCTGCTGCAGCAGGATTAGAGGTTGGAAGGGTTAATTACTTCTACAAGCATTTGTATATTTAATTACCACAATATACTGTAAAGCAAAAAGGGGCATAAGCTGTGGACTTCTACTAATTTCTTTAGGTAATGTATTCAGAAACGTTAGACTATAAAAATGTAATGTTCTTTCTAGATACTGTAGTAATTGTCTGTATGACACCTTTGGTTGACTAGGTACGACAAGTTAGAATATTGTATAAAATCTTAAAATGGAACTAATCATGGCCTTCAGGAATTACAAGAGTACAATTATTCCTTGAAGAAGATAGTATTTATGCCAAAAAACTCAGGTACCTTTTGTGAATAAGTAAATCTCCTCTGCTTTAAAAACTGCTAAGAAAAAGATATATTCAGGAATCTTGCAAATGCAATTTTAATACTACCAGACTTTGCAAGGACTTTTCCCTTCTGGGCACAATGCTGGAGCAATAGGTTTTAGGATTCTTTGTTTCAGTCTGCATTTGTGTAGTTTACCAATTAATTTTGCCTTTTATAGTAGATTTGTCTCAGACATTTTTAATGGTATAAAGCATACATTTGTAGTCCTTTTTGTTTGTTGTTGTTAAAATAATATTATAATTAATATTATTTA